>JAJPUD010016054.1:0-18293 GCA_023553655.1 Myrmecobius fasciatus | reverse complement strand
ATTTTAGCAAAAGTTTCAGTAGAACATTTTATGTAATTCTCATTAAAGAAAAGAAAAAAAACATTCAGATAATGGATGGATGGAGTATTTCTTTAGTACTTACTATGGGCTAAGCAGCCCCAGGCCTCAGGAAGCTTGCATTCTGATGGGGGAGACAACACACAGGGAAGATGTCAGCTACAAGGAAGATAGAAAAGTCCCATGGTCCTTAGAGGGCAGCAGCAAAGCAGATAGTTATGCTTTTCCTTGAAGGCCATTTCCTCTGATAAAATAATTCAGTTTCTGACAATGGACTGTTTGATAGTACCAAGCACTTGGGGACAAAAACTGTTCTTTCTAAATCTTCAGGCGGCCCCTGTAGGACCAATTTTCAGGCATCTCCACAGGGACCGCTTCCTGGGATGATGGCTGGGGGCAACAAGGAGGACCCCTTCTACATAAGGGCCTCTTCCCCCAATGATGGCTATGGGGGCTGGACGGGAAGCACACCAGGTGGTTTGGGGGACACTTATTCAATCTAAGGCTCTTGGGTTCAGGGCCCTGAGCTATCCCATCAGGATATGAGGGGAAATGGTGGTCCAGATGGGGGTGATGATTTGGCATCTTTCCCTAAGGGTTTTTTGCTGCTTTAACTCCACTGGATGTATTCTAGAACAGGTCTGATGGCCATTCTCAAAGAGTGGTTATTAAATATTCAATGATGGGTGACAGGAAGTCTCCAATGAGGGGCCCCAAGCTTGGCTGTGGGCTGTTTAAGCTGGTTATCAACGCTTTGGATAAAGGCATAAATGGCATGCTCATTAAAAGTACAGATGAACCCAAGCCAGGAGGCGTGCTACACTCTGGAGAAGGGCCAGGAGCCCACAAAATTTTGACACATGGGAGTATGGAGCAGAATGTAACAAGATGAAACTCACTGGGCTTTTGGGTAGACAAAAATCAGCATCTGAATATAAGGTGGGGAAATCAGGGCTGGGCAGGAACTGTTCTGGAAAAGATAGGGAGTTTTTAGAGGGCTGCAGAGTCAGCAGGGTGATCCTGCCCCAAATTAGCCACAAAGCTAAGTCAAGCAGACTGCCCTGAGAGGGCTTCCAGGAACAGGGAGTGATGGGCCCGCTGCCCTGGTCCCTCATCAGACCTCATCTGAAATATTACATTCACTTCTGGGCCCGTGGCTGATGAAGGACATTGATAAGCTGTCTACAGGGTGTCCATAGTGGGGCAGCCAGGAGAGTGAAGGCCTTGAGTCTGTATCAGATGGGCCCTGGTTGAAAAAACTGGTATATTCATATATTCGATTTGCCAATATTTTAACATAATTAACATGTAGTGGATATCCTGCCATCTAGGGAAGGGGTGGGGAAGTTGGGGGGAAAAATTTGTAACAGAAAGCTATGTAAGGGTTATTGTTGAAGAATTACCCACACATATGTTATGCAAATAAAATAAAATTAAAAAAAAACTGGTATATTAACAGCATTGTCTACATATGTGTGTGTGTGTGTGTCTAAGGGTAGTCATCTCTGGGAAGAGAAGGAGGGAAGGGAAGAAAAAAATTTTTAATTACATGATTTTATTATATATTTAAAAGGAAAAACAAATACAGAATAAATTTTCAGTTTCATGTAGAAAAAATTGTTAAAAAATGAAAGAACTGAAGACTGGGATGGGGGTCGAGCGGTGGGAAAGGAGAAGGGATGATGATGGTTTCCAAGTGGGAAGAAGGGATCAGGATCAGATTTGGGCAGAACCAGAAGTAATAGGACATTTGCAAAGAGGCAGATCCAGGCTTAATAGTGGGAAACATTTCCTAGTGATTAGAGCTGTCCCCAAATGGAACAGGCCATAGTGAGAGGTGGCGACTTCTGCCTTCTTGGAGGGTCTCAAACACAGGCTTGATTATTTATAGGGTCCATCATCTGGCCATAGGGCAGCTAGGGGCACCACAGCCCCAGGCCTGGAATAAGAAGGACTCATCTTCCTGAGTTCAAATCCGGCCTCAGACACTTCCCAGTCGTGGGACCCTGGGCAAGTCACTTTACAATGTCTATCTCAGTTTTCTCCTCTGTAAAATGAACCAGAGAAGGAACTGGCAAACCGCTCCAGTATCTCTGCCAAGAAAACCCTAAATGGGGTCACAAAGAATTGGACACGACAGAAAAACGCCTGAATGACAAATTATGGGCATTCCTTTTGCTTATGGGTTGAACCAGCTGCTACTGAGCTCCCTTCCAACTCTCAGATTCTGAGGATCCGGGCATGCAGGGAATTGGACTTCTCTGGGCCCCTCTCCCCCACCTTTTCCTTGTGACTAAGAGTATCTAGGTACAGACAGGAGTCAGAGCTTAGGGAGGCAGGTCAACACTTGTTCCTATTAATTCTGGGGACAGAGAGGAGAGGTCAGAGTATCAGATTACTGGAGAGCCTGAGGACTGCTTGATGACTTGAACATGTCAAGTCTACCCTTAACTAGACTCTGTATGTGTGTGTTTGTGTGTGTGTGTGTGTGTGTGTGTGTGTGTGTGTGTGACAGAGACAGAGAAAAAAGGAGGGGGAAAGAGAGAAAGAGAAAGAGAGAGTGGGAGGAAGGGAGGGAGAGAGAGACAGAGAAAGACAGAGAGAGAGAGAGAGAGAGAGAGAGAGAGAGAGAGAGAGAGAGAGAGAGAGAGAGAGAGAGAGAGGGAGAGAGAGGGAGAGAGAGAGAAGGAGGGAGAGGGAGGGAGAGGGAGGGAGAAAGGGAGGGAGAGCCAGAGCCAGAGGAGAGAGAGAAATAAGATGAAAGATTGGAACTAGCCTCCAACTCACTTAGACACAGATTGTTGAGAACAATGAGAAGGAGCCTAGAATTAATTCCAAGGGATGAGATTTAGGATTGGAAGGGACCTCTGAGGCTATCATGTCCAACCTCCTCTTTTTTCAGGTGAGGAAACTGAGGCCCATGGTGGGTCAATTCCTAAAGATTGATGCTCTCCCCCTCCAGAGAAGGAACTGATGGATCTGAACGCAGATTGAAGCAGACTTTTTCCCTTTTTTTTTTTTTTTCTTCTTGGTTTGTATTTTCTTTTGCAACATGACTGTTATGGAAACATTTTGCATTGACTGCACCTGTATAATCTAGATCAAATTGCTTGCCTTCTCAAGGAGAGAGAAGAGGAAGAGAATTCGGAAAATTAAAAAAAAAGTTTAAACTCTTTCACGTGTAATTGAGAAAATAACATAAAATTAAAATTACATTTAAAAAAGAAAAGAAAATGAGTCCCACAGAGGTTTCTTTCAACAAGCATTTAGCAGGTGCCTCCATGTACTGTGCTTGTGCATTACAAACACCATCGCAAGTAGTTCTCCCAACCTTAGGGAAATACCATTGAGGAAACTGAGGCAAATAGCAGCCAAAAGACTTGACCACCAGTGTGCTCAGCTCCAACTGCCCCTGGGAGTCTGGAGACTCATAAATCCAGTCTTCTCCCCATGTCTGAGTTTTCTGTTCAGACCCAACTTTGGGGGCTCTAGGCTGTCACTGCTGGGGTCTAGATGCATCTAGTTTTCCCTTCTCTTTTTGTGTGGCTTCCTTAGCCTGGCTCATGATGCTTAATAAATGCTTGTTAACTGACTGACTGATCCGCCTCCACCTACTGGGTCAGGGTACAGAGCGTCACAACCTCCCAGGAGCAGGGATAATGGGGTAGAGAGCCTTGGAGCCAGGAGTGAAATCCAGCCCTTTCTCACACCTGCCTTGTTTACTTTCCTGTCTGAGAAGAGGGTGGAGAAGGACCTCAGAGTAAAGCAAGCCAGCCCCTCCCCGTGCCCTGGTCCCAGCTGGGGATCTGGCCAAGGTTCTGACAGTGCCCCATTCCATTATTTATTTAAGAGCAGGTATTATGTGGCAGAGAGCTGCCTCGGCTGGTCCCTCCCTCTGGGCCAGGTGTGTGCTCGCCAGCCCTTCAGGGGCCCGGCTGGGGTTCTGGGGGGCAGGGAGAGGAAGCTGCCTCCATTTGCTGAGGGACCCCATGACATCTGATGCTTGGGAAGAAGTCTCCTTCTGTTTCCCCGTTTCCCTGCCCAGTTCACTTCCTCTTGGAAATTTGTCCTAGTTAACATGGAAAACTGGATATTTGATGCATCTGAAAGGGGAGGAAGGTGGGGCATCCCCACCCCCACCCCTGAGGGACACCAGGGCAGACCAGGGCTTAGTGGAGTGTAAGCTCTTTGAGGGCAGGGCCCGTTTCTTTTCTCCCCCTTTGTATTTGTACAGTGCCTGGCATACAGTAGGTACTCGATAAATGCTTGTGGAATCGATTGCCACACTGGCTGTGTGTATGTGGGGGCACCGGGATGGATTGAACTAGACGCTCTGCGTGGGAAGGAGCCCCAGAGTGTACCTGCGCCCCCCTTCCCATCCTCTGGCCAGAAGGGGACCCCGAAGCCAGGACAGGAGCGAGATTTGCACAATGTCAGCCTGGCAAGGACACAACTGGGATGCAGCCTCTTCCTTTCCCGGCCAGCCCTGGCCTGGCCTTTCCTTGGCAGCGCAGTGGGGCTTGGGAAAGCCTGAAGCTGTTTCTCTTGGAGATTAAGTCTAGCCCGGGAATTTGAGCCAAGAGGTTGGTCCGGGTCGGAGGGAGTGGAACGGGAAGAGGCAAGCTGCTAGCACCCCTAGGGGAGGGGGCGGGGTGAAGGGGAAGAAAGGGGGTGTGGCTGTCCTGGCCAATCCCAACCTGAGGACTCTTAACCCGAATTCTGCTGGCTTGCCGAGGACCCCCTCCTTCTGCAGGACCCAGAGCCTTAGAACTGGAAAGAACCTTGGTTTTAGCGAGTTAAAATCACCCCCAGAGAATGAGACTCAGAACCCCTTTAGTCCAACCTCCTTGAGTTATAGGGGAGAAGGAGGAAGCCCAAGGAGGAGAGGACTTCCCTCCCCAAGGTCCCACAGCAAGTCTGCGGGTCTAGAATTCAAACTATGGGTCTAGAACCCAGCTCAGGACTTTTCCCATTGTTGCATTATTCGGGGACTTAGAGAAGGGGAGAGGTCCTTGAGGTTCTGGGAGTGGGGGACCCATTCCAGGTAATGGAAGGGGAGACTGAGCCTGTGACCCCCCAGGAGGAAGGCTCTGGAGGGGAGCCCAAGTCCCGCTCATACACTTCCCTTTCTAGTAGACTACTGCCTCCCGTGGTCTCCCCCACCAGCCCCAGTTCCCCCTTTGTCTCCCTACATCCTCTGCACCTTCCTCTCGAGGTCTCTGCTTGCCTCTCCTCCCCCGCCCCCTCCCCCCATCTGACATCCGGTTCCCTCCAGGCCTTGGGGTGCGGTTCTCAGCATAAAACTGGCTCAGTGCTCCCTTCTCCCCTTCTTGCAACGGACTAACCGAATTCTGCGGGGTGCATCTCCAGGGACGAAGCAGCCACATCCTAACCCTCCCCCTCAGAACACTAGTCCAAGCTCCCGGCAGCCACCGCCAGCTTTGATTCTATCCATCATTCTCCCCTCCCTGACACTCTTCTCCCTGGATTTTCAGGATGCACCCCCCCCTCCTCTCCCCATTCTCCTTGTACCCCTCTGATGGCTTCTCCTTTGCCTCCCAGCTGGATCCTTCTCCAGATCCTGCTCTCTGACCCTAAATGTCCCCCAGGGCTCTATCCCAGGACCTCTTCTCTTCTTCTAAATGAAGCTTCCATGGATTTAATTACTATCTCTATGCTGATGATTCTCAAATCTGCCTTTCTTAACCTGACTGCTCTGCTCAGTTCCAACTACACATCTCCATCTGCCTTCCAGACAACAAACAAGAAAAATAAAGTAAAAAAGCCAGCTTTGGATTGCATTCAAACTCTATCAGTTCTTTCTCTGTCAGTGGATAGCATTTTTCATCATGTGTCCCTCAAAATCGTCTTGTATCATTGTGCTTCTGAGAGAAGTTATTGCCAATCGATCTTTGTACAATATTGTTATTATGTACAATACTGTCCTGGTTCTGCTCACTTCACAGAGACTATCCTGATTATTATCATTTCCTTTCACACAATAGTGCTCCACGATAATCATGTACCATGTTCAGTCACTCCTCAGTTGATGGGCATCCCTTCAATTTCCTATTCTTTGCCACCACAAGAAAAGAGCGACTATAAATACCTTTGTACACGTAGGTCTTTTTCCTTTTCCTTTGATCTCTTGAGGTACAGAACTATTTGTAAAATTTGTTTGTTCAAAAAGTATGCACAGCTGTGCATTATAACCCTTTGGGCATAGTTCCAGATTGCGCTCCAGAAATGGCTGGATCAGTTCACAACTCCACCAACAGTCATTAGAGTCCTAATTTTCCCGCATTCCCTCCAACGTTGGTCATTTTCCTTTTCGCTCATGTTAGTTGATCTGATAGGGATGAGGTGATACCTCAGAATTGTCTTAATTTTGCATTTCTCTAATGCAGATTTTGTGAGTTAGAGCATTTTTTCATATGACTGTAAATTCTGAAAACTCCTGTTCATATCCTTTGACCATTTACCAATTGGAGAATGACATATATTCTTACAAATTGGAATTAATTCTCTACATATTTGAGAAATGAGACCTTTCTCAGATACACTTGCTGTAAAATTCTCCCCTCCCCTTTTTCTGCTTCCCTTCTAATGTTGGAGGCATTGGTTTTGTTTGTGTAAACCCTTTTTTAATTTGGTGTAATTGAAATGATCCGTTTTATATCCCATAATACTTTCTATCTTGTTTGGTAATTTTTTCCTTATCTGTAGATTTGACAGACTCCCTTAGTTGGCTTATGATATTATCCTTTATGTCTAAATCATGTATTCATTTTGACCTTATCTCAGATGTTGGTCCATGTCTAGTTTCTGCTAAACTGCTTTTCAGTTTTCCTAATGGCCCAGTGGATAGTGCACGGAACGTAAATTGAGGAAGACCTGAGTTCAAATGTGGCTTCAGGCACTTAATACTTACTAGCTGGGCGAATTTGGGCAGTCACGTAACCTCAATTTCCTCGAAAAAAAAAACCCAACAAAAAAACCCAACAAAAAACTTGACCATTCTCCAGCACTTTTTGCCAAATAACAATTCTTTGTCCCTAAAGTTTAGGTCTTAGGTTTATCAAACACTACCTCACTAACTACTGTCTATATTTTGTGTTCCTAACCTATTCCATCAATCTACCTAAAACAAGACTGGAGGGTAAAATTAAGTAATCGAAACCACCACCAGGTTGTTTTGATGACTACCATTTTGTAATTCATCCCCAATCCCTCTTGATTCCTGGGACTTTCTTCCATTTATATAGTTTGTACATATTTATTTTGCCTAATGTCTCCCCAATTAAACTATTAAGATCCTTAAGAACAGGGATATGCCTCTTTTTGTATTCCTGAGGTTTAGCACAGTGCCTGGCAAACAGTAATTGCTTAATAAATACTGACTGATTGAGCTTGTAATTCCTCATTTACTGTGGGTCTCTCTGGATCTGAGCACAATCTAACCTTTGTTTTTGGTTCAAGAGACCCCATGAAAGTCCTTGTTGGAGGAAAACTATGATTTGATAAGAGGTTAAAAATGTCCTTACATATATTCTCTTTATGAATTTAACTCCCTTTAGTTTTTTGAATCATAAACTCAGATCTAATCTGGACAGGATTTTAGAGATGCTCTAAGTGTAACAGTAACTGGAGTGCTAGATTTGGAGACCTGGGTTCAAATTCTGACTCAGGGCAACTCTGGACTAGTCAGTTGTCTATGTCTCATCTGAAGTAGCCTAAGGAAGAGACAGGAGGGTCAAAGTACTGTCACTCCTTTGGTAGACTGCCCAGGTGTCAGAATCTAAGGACTTCTGGGTATTTCAGGGCTCCAGAGAGCAGCCTTCCTGTAGAAAGAATCTTCTTACCATCATCTGCCAAGCAAGTAGCATCACCTGCTACTTATGGTTAGGTAAATCCGAGGGTCCCAGGAACACCTCCTCCAAACCACCAATAAAATACCCCTCCAACCATCATTCAGGAAAGCAACCTTTATGGAGATCTGTCTACAAGCCCAGCAGGAGCTCACAAAGCCCACCTCCCCACAAGCTTCCTGAAGCAGCCAAAGCTCCTGAAGACCCAGAAAAGAAAGTTCTTGACACCAAATGTGGTTTTATCCATGGAAATAACATTCAAGAAGAGGTATTGTTTTATGTGACCTTTCCAGGGGCTGTAATCTCATGTTGTGAGAACTGGGCTATGTGGCTTTTCCATTAGTATTTACCCATAGTAGGCACTTAATAAGTGCTTTTTTATTCCTTAATTAGGGATTTCATGGACTCTTCATTGGATCTATGAACTTTATTGTATAGATGGGGAAACCAAGACTGACATATGTGATGATTTGGGTCCAAAATCCTATTCTTTTTCCACATCATGATTTCCCAGTCAGAAATGGACAATCTGGTCAAATGTCCTTCAGGTTCTGGGGTTCTGAGACTAGAGAGCTAGAGAGTGTTAGAGGGAAGGCATGGGTGGTCTCCCCCGAGGGATGGGGAGGTGCTGGAGGGGACACAGAGGGAAGGGTGCTAGGAGCTGTGCAGTCTCACTAGGCTAGAGCTATTCTAAGAATCTTGGCCCGATTTCAGTTGCTTACCAGTTAAAACCAGATATTGCCAGGTGAATTGAGTCCATCCAAGGGGATTTGCTCTTGGATACCCTCCAACCAGAGTCGCTGGCCACTGTCTCCCTTTAAGATTATGTAATTTCAAGGGTGCTCATCTGCTCCAACCCTCCCCCAGGTTCCCATTTTACTGAAGAGGAAACTAAAAGCAGCCCATAGTTCACCCAGCTGCCAAACTGGTGTGGCTAAAGCACTAAGGCCACCCAACTGAGCGGTTCCTCTGCTCCAGAGCCCTATTGCTTTGAGGATTAAGTACAAATGCCTCAGTTTCCTCTCCAGAGTATTTGATGGAATCTCAGGCTGGGAACCATTCCCCCTCAAAGCTTACATCACCCCTGGACATCTCACATTGGTCGCACCCGTGCAGCCTCTCCTTCCCATTGGCTGGTTCCTCCCAGAGACCTGCTTTAAGGAAGAAGTCCAGGTCCTCATCTCTCTCCAGGCTGCTTCCCAGACTCTCCCCATCATGACCCTCAAGCTGGGGACTTTCATATCTTCCTTCCTCCACTCCACTTTTAGCTTTGATATGTGGTCTTCCCCTTTGGAACAAAAGTTTCTCTCGGGCAGGAATTGCCTTTCTCCCTTATAGTTAGTATCCTAATCAGTATTTTAGCACCTGGTGCTTCTTTCTCCAAGCTGCTTTCCAGTCTCTTTCCCACCATAACCCCAAGCTGGGTACCTTCCTTCAACTTTCTCCATTCCACTTTTTACCTTTGATATATTGTCTTCCTCCTTTAGAATATAACCCCAAACTGGCTACCTTTATCTCTTCCTCCACTCCACTTTTAGCTTTGATATGTTGACTTCCCTTTTAGAATATAAATTCCTTGAGGGCAGGTGCTGCCTTTTCTCCTGATAGTATCCTAATCAGTATTTTAGCACCTGGTGCTTCCTTCTCCAGGCTGCTTTCCAGTCTCTTTCCCACCATAACCCCAAGCTGGTACTTTCCTTCATCTTTCTCCATTTCACTTTTTACCTTGGATATATTGTCTTCCTCCTTAAGAATATAAGTTTCCTGAGGGCAGGAATTGTCTTTTCCCCCTTATATTTAGTATTCCAATCAGTATCTTAACATCTGGTGCTTTCTTCTCCAGGCTGCTTTCCAGTGTGCTTTCCACTATGATCTCAAGCTGGGTACCTTCTTTTCCTCCACTCTACTTTCTACTTTTTATCTTTGATATGTTGTCATCTCTAGAATCTAAGCTCCTTGAAGGCAGAAACTGCCTTCCCCTTCCCCCCCACCTTATACATAGTATCCCAATCAGTGTCTTAGTATCTAGTGCCTACACAAAGTAGTCAACATACTTGTTGACTCACTCTGGAGTGTAAAGCCCTTCACAATTTGATTTCCTCCCCTTCCTGATGTTCTCTGCCTAAACTCGGACCTGCAGCCAAACTTTCCTGATTATTTTCCCATACTGTCTTTCTATCTCCTGCTGCAGCATGGACTATTCCTCATGCCTCAAATAGTATCCGGAGCCACTTTTGCCTCTTAAGAGATAGAGAGGGTCAGGAACCTGGCTGAGGCCTGGAAACTAGAAGACCTCATCATCCTATATCTGAAGATTACTTACTATCTTTATTTTTGAACTTAGATTTTATTTTATTTTAAAATGTTCAGTAGTATTTTATTTTCCAAATAATAGTTTTCAACATTTGTTTTGTAAGACTTTGTATACTAACTTTTTCTCTCTTCCTCCTTTCCCTCTCACTTCCCCAAGACAGCAAATAATCTGGTATAGGTTAAATATGTGTAATCCTTTTAAATGTTTCCATATTTGTCATATTGTGCAAGAAAAAGCAGATTAAAAGAGGAAAAAAACCATGAAAAAGAAAAAAAACCAAAGTGAGAATACTATGCTTCAATCCCATATTCAGTCTCCATTGTCCTCTCTCTGGGTACAGATGGCTCTCTCCATCACAAGTCTCTCGGAATTGCCTTGAATCACCTCATTGTTGAAGAGAGCCATGTCCATCAAAATTGATCATCATATAGTCTTCTTGTTGCTGTGTATAATGATCTCCTGGTTCTGCTCATTTCACTCAGCATCAGTTTATGCAAGTCTCTCCAGGCCTCTCTGAAATCGTCCTGCTGGTCGTTTCTTACAGAACAATAATATTCCATAACATTCATATACCATAATTTATTCAGCCACTCTCCAATTGATGGGCATCTACTCAAGTTTCCAGTTTCTAGCCACTACAAAGAGGGCTGCCACAAACATTCTTGCACACGTGGGGCCCTTTCCCTCCTCTAAGATCTCTTTGGGATATAGGTCCAATAGAAACACTGCTGGGTCAAAGGGCAGCCCAGTTTGACAGCCCTTTGGGCACTTTATTTGCCATCTGTGCAGTATTCTGTGATCCAGTGACATCAGCCTCCTTACTATTCCTCTATCAGGACTCTCTCACTCTAACTCCAAGCATGTGCATGGTGGTCTCCATACCTGGACCACTTTTTTTCCTTTATCCCTGCTTCCTGTACTTCTTCCAACTAACCATCCCACTTTCTACAAGGCACCTTCCTCGCTCTTCCTCAATTTTAGTTTCTTTCCAATTTATGCTGTATCTGTGTTATCTGTACAGAGTGTTTTGCAGGCTGTCTCCCTGTTACAATGTGAATATATATATATTTTTTACTTTCTTTGTATCACCAGCATTTAACACAAAGTGGGCCCTTAATAAATGCTGGGTGACAGCCTAGGAGACCCAGCAGAGGCTCCTCTGGATTGCATAGCCTCTCTCAGACTTCCTGCCCTGAATCTTTGTCTTGTGACTAGAATCCGAGTGTCATAATGTACCTCACCCCCAATTAAATCTCCAGCATCTGTCATGTTCTGGACAAAGCTACAATCTGGGGGGGGAGGGAGAGGAGCTATGTGGGACCTTAGAGAGCTTATCTTCCCAGAGAAGGGACAGTTTTTGAAGACATTTTGTCTGTCCCTTCCTCCACAGGACAACCAGAGACCTCGGCTCAATTGCAGATAATGTGGAATAATCCACCTACAGTGGGCCAGAGACTTCCTGTTACCCCGTATGAGCATGGAAGCTCAGCCTTGACCTCCAGGGAGCTCCTGGTCTGAGGCCAGAGACTAGGGCTCTGTGCTGAAGGATTCCTAGCTTTGGATCTGGAGGGAACAAGCCTCAGGCCTCTGTCAGTCAACAAACACCTGTTAATCACCTACTATGTGCCCAGCACTGTCCTAAGCACAAGAATGAGTCCCTCCCTTCAATGAGTTTACAATCTAAGTCTTGGATGATCTCTGGGAGTCCCAGAGAACAGAGGAAATAAATCATAATTTCACTGGGGATCAGGAAATGTAGAAGCTGGCACTTGCACTGAGACTCTAAAGTAACCATGAATTCTGGGAGATGGAAGTGATGGGAAGGGGGGGGGACTGCTGGGGCAAATGCTTAGAGATTGCGGATGGAGAGCAGAGGCTGCTCACTGGCCTTGAGAACTTGGATCCTGGTGTCTTTTTAATAGGTGGGATTAACTAATATGGAAACATGTTTTACATGATTGCACAGGTATAACCTATATCAAATTGCTTGTTATCTCAGGGAAGGGGGAGGAGAAGATGAGAATTTAAAACTCAAAAGTGTAAAAAAAGTTTAAAAGTTAAAAAATTTTAAATTGTTTTTATATGTGACCGAGGAAAATGTTATTCAAAGAAAAAAAAACAGTCAGGGTGACTAATCAAGGAGGAGGCTGATTTGATTCCAAGAAGGGACAGAGGGAGGGAAGGAGGGAAGGAGGGAGGCAATAAACATTGAAATATTAAGCTCCTCAATTTGGAACTATGCTCAAAGGGCTATAAAATTGTACATACCTTTTGATCCAGCAGTGTCTCTACTTGATCTGTATCCCAAAGAGATCAAAAAGGGGGGGGGAGAAGAACCCACATGTTTTTGTAGTGGCAAGGAACTGGAAACTGAGTGGATCCCCATCAGTTGGGAAATGGCTGAATAAATTATGGGATATGAATATAATATTGTTCTGTAAGAAATGAGGAGCAGACTGACTTCAAAAAAGCCTGGAAAGCTTGACAGGAACTGATGCTGAGTGGAGTGAGTAGAAACAAGAGAACATTGTACACAGCAATAAAAAGATTAAACGATGATCAACTTCAATGGACGTGGCTCTTTTCAACAATAAGATGATTCAAGCCAGTTCCAGTAGACTTGTGATGGAGAGAGCCATCTGCATCCAGAGAAAGGACTGTGGGAACTGAGTGTGGATCACGACATAGTATTTTTTTTTTCTTTTTTATTGTTTGCTTGTTTTTTCTTCTCATTTTCCACTTTTGATCTGATTTTTCTTGTGCAGCATAATAAATGTGGAAATATGTCTAGAAGAATCGCACAGTTTAACCTATATTGAATTACTTGCTGTCTAGGCGGGGCTGGGAGAAGAAGGGAGGGAAAGAATTTGGAACACAAGATTTTGCAAAGGTTAATGTTGAAAATTATCTTTGCATGCATATTGAAAAATAAAAAATATTAGCATGTGGCAGATGGCATGGAGACTACAGATACAAGTAAAAAGAAAGATAGTCTTGCATTCAAAGAGTTTATGTTCTAAAGGTGGGAGACAAAACCAGAAAAGCCACCTGGAAAGATAAGGGGCATAGTGGAGAGAGGTCCCCAGATCCTGGTAAACAGGTATTTAACTGTGTCTCCAGGGCAAAAAAAAATGTAAACTAGATATGCCTTTAAGCTTAATCTGATTTATTAACACTTTCTTAAGGCTAGAAATCAATGGAACAATCA
Source organism: Myrmecobius fasciatus (assembly GCA_023553655.1). NCBI lineage: Eukaryota > Metazoa > Chordata > Mammalia > Dasyuromorphia > Myrmecobiidae > Myrmecobius > Myrmecobius fasciatus. The sequence goes on along the minus strand of JAJPUD010016054.1, from coordinate 4,885 downwards.
ATCAAGCCCGGAGTAAATTTAACAATTGGTTAGGCCTTAGGCTAGGTCCTCCAAACACAAAGTGTATATATATACCAGGTGTCCCAGATAACTCTGGAAGAATAGAAATGAAATCGTAATTCAGGGCCAAAAAGTTTTTTTTTTTTTTTTTAAGGAGCTAGAAGAAATGGTAAACCATTCTAGTGTCTCTGCAAAACAACCCCAAATGAAGTCAGAAAGTGTTGACATGACTGAAAAAAACTCAACAAAAACAAAGAGGCTGGAATACAAAACAACCAATGCCCACTTTTATTAAGTGCCTATTTTAAAATTAAGTAATTTACTAAGTACTTTTTATTAAATACCTACTTTTTAAATACTTTAAGTATTTTTAAGTGATTGCTTTTTATTTAAGTACCTTACTAAGTACTTTTTATTAAATGTCTACTTGTTAAGTACTTTATTACTTTAAAAATTTTCTTTTTACTATTAAGTGCCTACTATATGGGTATACAGATATACAGATATACACACATACATGGATTACAAAAATATCCAAGCCCGTTTTCCTCCTGGAGCTGAGATTTCACCGAGTTTGCGCTGATGTAGTCTGGAGGGACTAGGAGAAGTGAAGAAAGAATTGAGAGTTGGGATGAAGTCAGACACCTTTTGGGAAAAGGTGGGGGGAGACCTTGGCAGGTGCTTTAAAACAGAGACAAACATGGAATATTTAGGTCCTGCATATCTGCAGATTCATATCATCCCTGGGTATGTGGGCCTGGGGGTCCATTCCTGCTCCCATCCTTTCTGAGGTGGCTGTTGGGAGGCTCCCAGGCTTAGAAATTCATCTAGAATACATATCCCTGGGAGTCTGAGGATTATAAACCTCCAGAGAGCACTGTCTGTATCTTGTTTATCTTCTTTCTCTTAGGAGATACAAGAGTTTAAACAAACAAACAAACAACAAATAAGGCAAAGACCTCTCTTACCCATTCCAATTGGATTTTCACCACAATCCCATTAGGTTAAACCCATTTTAAAGATGAGGAAACTTTTGTGGCCCTCCCCAGTTGCTAATGCCTTCCCCTCTCAGATTGTTTTCCATTTTCTCTATCTTATATAAACCCAGTTATTTATATGTTGACTCCCCCTTTTGAAGATGAGTCCTCAATTTAAATAAGAAGTCATACCATAAAAAAATGGAAAGAAAGTCATATCCTTTTCACACTTAGTTTTTATTTTTAAGGCAATCAGAGTTAAGTGACTTACTCAGGGTCACAAAGCCAGTAATTGTCAAATATCTAAGCCTGGACTTGAACTCAGGTTCTCCTGATTACAGGGCATGTGCTCTATCCACTAGGCCAAATAGCAGTGATAGGTAAAAATGTTTGTATTCTATTTCTCAGATAATGATTCAATATCCTTTTTAAAATAGCTTTTTATTTTCAAGATACATGCAAATAGTTTTCAACATTCACCCCTTGCAAAATCTTGTTCCAATTTTTTCACCCTCCCTTCTCCCTACCTTCCTCCCCTAGACAGCAAGCAATCGACTATGTTAAACATGTACAATTCTTCTACACATACTTCCACATTTATCATGCTGCACAAGAAAAACTATGATTCAATATCCGAGACACAGCTAACAAAAGACCAAAATGTGAGCAAAATCCCTTTAATAAATAAGTAGTGAAAAAATGACAAATGGTTCTCAAAAGAACTGTAAAATGTTTGCCACCATATAGAAGAATGCCCCAAATCACTAACCAGAGTGCAATGGTGAATGTGGAAGACTATCTATGAATGTGTTTTGAAAATACAAGCTTTATATATAAAAAAGACAGGCACACTAATGCATTGTTGGTGGAGCTGTGGTTGCTAGAGACTCTTTTCAACGAGGTGATTCAGTCCGGTTCCAATGGTCTTGTGATGAAGAGAATCATCTGCACCCAGAGAGACTGTGGTCACAACATAGCATTTTCACTTTTGTTGTTTGCTTGCATTTTGTTTTCTCATTTTCCCTTTTTGTGACCTGATTTTTCTTGTGCAGCATGATAATTGTGGAAATATGTATAGAAGAATTATACATGTTTAACATATATCAGACAGCTTGCCGTCTAGGGGAGAGGGTGGAGAGAAGGGACAGAGAAAAAAAAATTTAACACAGGGTTTCTCAAGGGTGAATGTTGAAGACTATCTGCATGTGTTTTGAAAATAAAAACTTTATATATTAAAAAAAAAAGACAGGCACACTAATGCACTGTGGTCACTAGTCTAACCATTTTGGAAAGCCTTTTCGATTTAGGCAACTGACCAAAAGGTCCAAGTCCTAATAATAGTGGTTATTATTGCCCGTTATTAGACATATATCCCAAGGGTAATTGCTGAAAAGAATGTCCCCACAATACATCAAAATATTTCTAGCAGCAGTTTTGGTGAGGGCAAAGAATTGGAAACAAAATTAATCCACATGGATTAGAGAATGGCTGAACAAATTGTGTTCCACTTTTATAATGGAATATTGTGAAACAAGAACTAAAAAAAATATGCTGAATACTATTTATTATGAAAACACTTAAATGAAATAAGTGGAGGTGCCACAAAACAGGAGCAAACTTACATTCTCAAATCACAAACAAGCATGGACTGGGAGAGGAGATATAAAGAGACTCCACACCCCCCTCCCCCTTGTTCCTTGGCAGAAGTGTGTAAAGGTCTGTCCACTGGTGTGGAATGACATTTTCATATTTACAAAGTTTATGGTATTCATTTGTTATGTAGATTTTTCTCTCTCTCTCAAACAATTCCTTGTTATAGGGGATGGCTCTCTTAAAGGGGGGAGGAAGATGGATATGGGGGGACATTGAGGTGATTTTGAAAGCAAAAAAAAAAAGATCAAATTCATTTTAAAAAGAAAAAAGGAATATGAGCTCTTTGAGGGCAGGACCTGGTTTTTTTTTTGTTTTGTTTTGTTTTTTGTTGGTTTTTGTTTTGCTGAGGCAATTGGGGTTGTGACTTGCCCAGGGTCACACAGCTGGGACATGTTAAGTATCTGAGACTAGATTTGAACTCATGTCCTCCTGAATTCAGGGCTGGGGGCAGGACCTGTTTTTGCCTTTACTTCCAACTCCTGTTTGAATCAGAGACCCCGAGGGTCTCTTCCCCTCCCCGATTTTTTTTTTTTTAAATTGGCGAATGTTCTGACCTCTTTTCTTATCTCGCCTCAATCCCTGAATGGGCAGCGGCTTCGTTCAGAGGGAGACTTGTCAACGTCCTGAGTTCTAATAGACCAAGGTTTCCCAATACATCCGCGGCCATCTGCAGGCGTCCAGCTAGATCTTCACCTGGCCACTGCACCCCAGCGGGCTCTGGAGGGTGCAGAGTGAGGCAGCGGCTTTACACTTCGCTTAAATCCAATTCACTTGCACGCTCGGGTATCACCTCCCGGTATCACGGTCGCCTTCCAGAATGAAGGAAAAACAACAATCTTCAGTACCCAGCACGGAGTCTGACTCCCAGGACGTGCTTGTTGATTGACAAGAGGGTCAGAAAAGTTAGGACCTGTCCAAAGCAATAGGCGTTTGGAGATGTGAACCCCGATCTTCTCACCTCCGAATCCAGCATTCACCTTGCTCTGCAGTGGAAGGAACCACTCTCCTTTCACCTTGGAAACTTCAAGAATCTCCCCCTCTCCCCAACTCTCAGGATTGCCTCAGCTCCCTCTTCCCAGCGTCCTTGGTAGTTCCCTCTCCCCAACTTTCTCGTAGGTCCCCGAAGTCTCTCCCAGTATCCCTCATAGTTCCCCAATGTCTCTTTCCCCAGCTTCCTCGTAGCTCCCCAAGGTCCCTCCCCCCAGCATCCCTGGTAGCTCCTCAAGGTCCTTCTCCCCAGCATCTCACATAACTCCCCAAGATCCCTCAAACAGCTCCCTCGTATTCCCCAAGGAACCCCCCCAGCAACTCGTAGCTCCCCAAAGTCCCTCCCTCCGGCATCTCTCGTAGCTCACCAAGGTCCCTCCCCCCTGCAATTCTCCTAGCTTCCCAAGGTCCCTCTCCCCAGCATCTCTATTAGCTCCCCAAGGTCCCTCTCCCCAGCATCCCCTGAGGCTTCACTCTCCCCGTACCCCTCTAGGCCCCTCCCCCAGCTTTGTTGGTTCCACGTGTGCAGTCCAGGAGCCTGGGGCTGGGGAGCCGTTGGGGTCCGTTGCTGACCAGTTGGTGCTTCTGGCGGGAAAGCCTCTACCTCTCGCCCCTCCACCTCCTCTGCCGAGCCCCCCACAAGTCCCGCCCCGCGCATTGTTTTCCTCTCCCCCCCTCCCGGTCCAGGAGTCGAGCCTCAGGCGAGAGACCGGTGGGGAGGGCGCGGAGCGTTCCGCGGCCAATCAGCGCCCGTGGGGCTCAGGGCCCCGCCCCCGCGAGTAGGGGCGGGCCGGGCTGGGGGCGGTCTCGGAGCCTGGGCTTAATCCCCTGGCTTCCGCTGTCCCGGCTCACAGGCTCTCCGAACTCCGGCTCTGGAGCCCCTGCCGGCCGGGCGCCGCCTCTAAGCCGTGGCTGGCCAGCTGTGCGCTCCCGCGAACCCACGGGCCGGCCGTCCAGGAGCCCAGGCTCTCCCTGGGACCCCAGTGCCCTCTGACCGCGGGACTCGGGAGGACCCCGGCGCTGGGCGAGCGGAGCTTGAGAAGGGGCAACGGGAGCCCGGGCTTTGGCCTCACTGCCCTCCCGGAGGCGGGAGGCACCGAGCCGGGGGAAGAAGCTCCCTTCTCCCGAGGGGCTGGAGAACTGAGTTGGGCGGCTGCGAGGCGCCCGGGGAGCCCGAGGGACCCGGCTCTTTGGACCTAGCGGACCCCTCCTCCGCGCCCAGTCCCCGGCCCCGAGAACCCTAAGGGGCAGAGATGGTGGCCGAGACG
>JAJPUD010016053.1:12973-35338 GCA_023553655.1 Myrmecobius fasciatus | reverse complement strand
AGACATGGAAGGAAACTTGGAGATCCATCACTAAAATGAGTTACTGAAACTCAAACAGAACAGAACTCATTGTTGTCCAAATGATATTCAAGAGGATATTCTGTGAGAGGTCTAAGAATTTTCATTATGATTGAGATCTTTGATGATGATAACATTAGCTTTTTTAATAGAGTAGGTTGAGTTACATAGCATCTAGGGACCCTTCCAGCCATAATATGTATTGAAGGAGGCAATTGAGTCAGAGAAGTTTGAAGGAAGTCAGCATGGATATTGCACTAAAATATTGAACTGGTTATGCTGTCACCAAAGGAGAGCTCATGTAGCCAAGGAATATAAGTGGAAGCATAGGTGATATGCTTAGGACAGTGTCTGCAATGTGAACACAGAGGAAGAAGGATGCTAATAAGGTTTTGCATCCAATCAGTTAAGGTGAAGCAGCATGATTATCATGGCTTTGATCTGTTTCTGTGTGTATGTGTGTGTGTGTGTGTGTGTGTGTGTTTGTGCATGTGTGTGTGAGTGTAAGGGGGTGAATACAACGGTTAATCTTCCTGTTGAACTAACCACAGCTCTGGAGTTTCAGCAGTTAGCATCCATTAGCCAAGGATGGTTTCTAAGGATTCTTTTTCATTACATTCAGTAGAAGCTGCATCTCTATTAGAACTGTCTGAGACAGATGCTGCTGGAGCATGCTAGTAGGGAACTACAAAAAGTAATACTAAAGCATGAAAGAGAAAGCATGAAAAGGAGAAACTCCTAAGTAGTTTCATCATACAAACCATCGTTCTTTGTTTCTTATCTTAAGATCAATGTCCATCCTGGGGCCCAGTATGTCTCCTCTAAAGATATTTAAATTTTTCAAATGTGTAACTTTGTGCCATTTTTGTGGAAATGAGATAATTTGAATGAGTCCAATTTTCCCAGTACCTAACCCTCTCAAGGATTGCAAGGTAATAATCTTGGGAAACTGTATTAACATTTTTGAGTCCCAAGGATATTTTCCATGAAGCTCCACAACTGAATAATTTGACAGCTTTAGGGGGTTATCTCCATTTGCAGTCATATGCAGCTGTAAGAACTTTTAGTTCCTGGAAAAATCAAGTTGGGACAGAAAGACCTTATAATTTTTTGTGTCCTTTATTTTGGAATCTCTCTCAAAGTTTCCAGCAGAGTGCAGAACACATAGGAAGGGTTCAGTTCTAAAGATTGAAACTGAATTGAAAATTAGATATCCTTGTGGAAATCTGTCTAGAATAATTGTGCATGTTTAACATAGATTGGATTACTTACTATCTAAGGGAGGAGGGGGGGAGAAAAATTTGGAAAGCAAAGTTTTGCAAGGGTGAATGTTGAAAACTATCTTTGCATGTATTTTGAAAATTAAAAAAAAACAATGATTAAAAAAAAAGAAAATTTGATTTCTTGGGGAAGGAAGGATCAATTTAGGGGAATGAGTTGTCTGCCACCTTACATACCTTTGATATTGCCATGATTTCCTCTCTCCCTTCAGGTCATTCTACTTTTCAAACATGACTGTTTCAGTATACCATTTCAATATACAATTTGCATCCATCTTGAATGAGAGGGCTGCAGAGAGATACCATATAGTAAACACACAGGGCTTATCAAAATGCCAAATGTCCCCACTTTTCTATTTCACTATGAGATTTGCTGGCAGCTTGAAATAGAGAAGCAGGCAGAAGAAAGATGCAGAAGATAGAGCTAAAGAGTAAACTGATATGAACTAAAAGCAAGGCCAGGATTGTGATTTTCATAGCATGGTGCTTTTAAAAAAAATGTACTCATCTCATTAAAAATATAAAATAAATAAAACAATAAATTATAAAATATCTATCACATTATTAAAATATTTAATAATTTAGCATAATAAAATGAATATATTTTGAAATTTCACAAAATTGTAAGATCTTTGTTTCCAGTTACTAAAAAAGTATCATCTTTTTTAGTTGCCATATTGCATCATCATTTAAACTTGTAGTCCACTAAAACTCTTCATTTTTCCACAGGATCTTTTGTTTAGCCATGGCCCCCATCTATATTGGTGAAATTGAGTTTTTGAATCAAAGTATAGAATTTTGTATTTGTCTACATTTAATGCTATCTCATTCAACTGAAAACATAAATCTAGTCTCCTCAAGATTAATTTTTATTGGTTCTGTCATCCAAGTATTAACTGGCTTATCTGATAAGGTCCTTTTAAACTATAGTTGCATGCAATCCTGCATTGGGTGCCATATAAATTGAGTTAAGCTGACTTAGCCCTTGCCATCTTTAAGGTTGAAGTTTGTTAAAGAAAACATTCATGGAGACATATACTAAAATATTTAAGAAATAGAAAAAAGAAAATACTTATATTACGTAAAAACAAAGTATATTTATTAAAGAAGGAAATGAGAGAATTAAGTAGGATATATGCAGTTTGAATTATGGAAAGGGGAAGAGTTTCATCTGAGAGTAGATAAGACCTCCTTTAGCTAAGATGTGTTTTGGGAGCAAACTCAGAACTAGAATAAACTAAATGGTTAATGGTGACTGAATAAAATTATCTAGGAGGATCACCTTGACTAGGCAAGCCATTAAGAGGAGATGTGGGAGAGAAATCCTAGAGTAGAGCTTTGACAACATAAGCTGAGGATCTAAATCTTGATCCAAATTATGGGAAAAGAAATCAGTGTCAAACCTAGGAAGAAGAGGACAGAATTGTATTTATTAGTAGACAACACAACTTTGAATTGACTGGATTGTGATGCTAAAGGGTATTAGTGGATGCAGAAAGACAGATCATGAATAATGGCATTAAAAAGATTATAATAAATGGTGGTTAAAGCAAGAGGAATACTGGACTTGGACAGTCAGAAATCTGGATCCGATTTCAGCTCTGACATTTATCATGTAATTTTAGACAAATCATTTTACTTCTCTAGAACTCAATTTCCTTCATTTGTAAAATCTGCAAGACTTAAAAGTACCTTCCTCCTTGGGTTGTTGGGAAGACGGGATTTCCTTTGTAAACTGTGGAGTACCATAGAAATTAAAACTATCATTGTAATTAATAATATTATATTAAAATATATAATACTATAATAGCAATTATTGATATAAATAATATAATACTCATAAATAATAACTATAAGTAGTATAATATTACCTAATTATAATCTAGATTGAGGGGGGGAATAATAAACAGGGCTAAGCAGATGGAGAAGAGGTAAATTTGAAAGATGTGAAAATGAAAGCTGCAGGTTTGAATGACACAATCTTTGTGGTACCTCATGTTAACAAGCCTCTTTATGCTTTCAAGTAAACCTCTGGTTCATCTGCCTGACCCAGGAGCAGGTGGATATGGAATCATTCATCCATCATCTTTGAAAAATTGGCGAATCCATGCTCTAGGCTTTTAGGAGTGCATTTCACATTGTGGTAGCATTTGTTTTTTTTTTTTTTTCCTTTATACAATAATAGACTGAGGCCCTTGAACTTCATCCAGAGGAATTTCACCTTTCTCCTGCTCTGACTCCCTTTTCTACTTCCTGTAAGATTTTCACAAGAAACTCTGCAGTCTGTCAGTCCTTACTCTAAGAGACCCTCTTGTTTCTGACATTTAGACCAAGGGTCAATGCACTCAGCCAGGTGAATTGGCCTTTTGCTGTCATGAAATGTTACAATTTTACCCTTTTTAAGAAAAGTGAATGGCATTTTGTTGCTGCATTGTAAGAGATTAAATTCCACTTCCCACCTTCCATCCCTCCTTCCAACCCCCCCCCCAAAAAAAAACCACACTTTACAACCTGCATCCTAACTGATTGCTATATTTTGGTGCAAAAATGATAATGACTACTTCAGGTCTGGGCTCAATTCAATAAGAAATGTACTCTTCTCCTCAGATAAAGGCTGAGGAGATAAATGCCTCACAAACTTCTAAAACAGGTACTTCTGTAAAAGGACTATTAAAGCAGAGTAACATCTCTATGATCTTTGAACTAAACCGTCATCCTACCATTATTGATGTTGCCGCTTTTAGCGATCTAATTAAAATCTGAGTGACAGATTTGTTATTGAAAATCTGCAACACAGCTCACATCCCTCACAGACACACTGGGGCAGGGCAAGGGATCTGCTGCTGCTGTGGGTGCTACACTGTGTTCAGAGTAATTCACTCTAGCCTTTAATTTCTTACTGAGCTCTTATTAGTCATTTAATGAGAATGGAAGCAGATTAACACCCGAATCCTCTCCTGCATTCATTAGGGTTCTAATCAGAATAGCAGATCTACAAATTTATTTTCTTTAAAGAGAGAGCAAAACTTGTCCAGATAAGAGCTCTCAGAGCAGCCCTGATGTTTTAAATATTGGCTTTACATGTCAAATATAGATATTGGTTATAAATGGGGTAATTGTTTGTAATAAGGACTATTGTTGTCTCTGATGACATCTCTTCCTCCTCTGAATTTTGAGTGAATGATAGATAGTGCCTTAGAATTTTTGGATAACAAGTTAAGGGTGATCACCAAGTAGCAGTCTGTAGTTTTGGAGCTTGCTAAACAAACCACATACAGCCCAGAGTAGGATAGTATGACAGAAGGCTGAGTTATCTGAAAATTTAGCTAAGGATTTTTTTTTAATAACAGGAACCATCTGTCATGGTTATTCTGATTTGAGGGCTAAATGGGAATGGAAAGTTTAGCTGGTTGATGAGACAAATTCTTTCAAAACATTTTTAAACCTTTCCTCTGGTCAGAAACATGTTTTCTAATGAAGGTATCACTCAGATGTTTACAAATGTTGTTAGGTCTTCCGCACAAAACACCTTGATTTTTTATATGCCTTTAGAAAAGGAATAGGAAGTGAATAGGAGGGTAGGCTGAGAAGTTGTCCTTTGGGAGAGGGGGGAATAATACCAGATTCTACTCACAGTTACCCTATTAAGATGTCATAGAATTTCAGAGTTGGAAATTACCACAGAGGAAATCCAGCTCATCCTAAATAACGTGTCATTATTCTCAATTCACATATGAGGAATATTAATCCCAGAGGGAAAGAAAGTATTTGTCTAGGGTCACATAACCATTAATGTTGTAGTTTAGATTCAACCTCAGGTCCACTCTTAGTCTAACTTCATGAGTAGCACAGTAGATGCAGCAGTGGCCCTGGAGTCAGATAGACTCACCTCCCTAAATTCAAATCTGGCTTTAAACATTTACTAGCTATGTAACCCTGGATAACTCACTTAACTCTATTTACTCCCATTTCTTCATCTGGAAAATGATCTGGAAAAGGAAAAGAAAAACCACTTAAGTGCCTTTGCCAAGAAAACTCCAAATGGTGTTACTAAGCTTTGAACACAGCTGAAATGACTGAACGACAACAACAGAGAGCCTATCATTTATTAGAAAGTACTATTTAGTTCAGTTCCTATCTGAAGTATGAATCCCTTCTACAGCTTCACTCACATTATTAAACATCTAGTTTTCTTTTAAAGACCTCTAAGGATGGGGAACTCATTCTTTCCAAATTAATTTAGGAAGTTTGCCCACAATTGGGATTATAGAAAACACATCCTGAAGATATCACGTTTCCCAGAACCTGTGATTTCGTTGGTGTAGAGATCTGACTCTACCATTGTAGACTGTGGCTATAATTCCTATATTTTCAATATTCTTGCATCTTATTTTCATCTGCTTACTCTCTAGTTCAGCAACACTAGTCCACTTGCAGTTCCTCAAAACATCTTACTTCATTGCCCATTGATGCCTTTACATTGGCTATCCTCTGCATCTCGATTGTTCTTCCCTCCTCACTTCTGCCTCTTTATTTCCTGTTCTTCCTTCAATCCCACTTTCTGCTGGAAGATTTTTTCTATTTCTTCCAGTTGACAATGCCTTCCTCTTTTAAATTGCCTTACATTTCTCTTCTTTCTATTCTCTTCTCTTCCATTTTATATATACCTAGTTATTTGTATTTTGTTGCTCCCATTAGATCATACACTTGCCAAGGATAGTAGTTAATTTTGCCTTTCTTTATATCCCCACGACTTAGTGCTTACCAAATTTGTTCATCAAATGATGGACTGAGGTCAAGTAACTTGATCAGTATGCATCAGAGGCAGGAAATCTGGCTCTATTTGCCATATTGCTTCTATTCTAAAAGCAATTTAAGTACTTTCAGTTCTGGATAAAAAGAAAAGTCACAAGATCATAGAACCAGAACAAAAAGGGATAATAAAATTCATGTAGTCCAATTTTTTTAATTTTATAGTTGAGGAAACTGAGATCCAAAAAGTTGTTATTTGTCCAAGGTCACAAGGTAATAATCCTCAAAACTAGGATTTGAACTCAGAACCTCTGACTCTGGAGCCAATGCTTCTTTCTTCTCACAGATGGCTTGGGATTCTGACTAGCAGAATACAGAAATCAGTGTTCTGTGGCATTTGGAATCAACCAAGGAGACATCATCTCTTCACTAACACATTTACTTCACTCACTCTCTCTTCCCCTTTCTCTTCACATTTAAAGAAAGTTTCCATTCTTTCAAAATCTATATGATATTGTACTGAATAAATTGAAACTATATCCTTTTTTTATGGCCTCCAAATGTGAAGTTTGGAGAAGACATTTACATCTTTGGAGTTGGTAAGAAGACAATTTATCCTACTCCACCCTCATTCTCCTTATTTTATTGCTTTTTTTCCCACGTGTTGATGTGAAGGCAACTGGGTGTCATTTCCCTGTAAATAACACAAAGCATATGGGGCCAGAGTTGGATTTGTCATATGTTGTCAAAATATTTTTTTCATGAAACCAAATTCTTTTAGGGATGGTTCCAAATGTGTCTGTTTTCTCTGAGCAATGAGCAGGATGACCTTTACATTAGCAGATATATTTTAATATATTGTTATTGTTGCTGTTGCTGTTGTTGTTTGTCCTATATTCTTGAAGAAGACCATGACATCAGTGAGGTGATGCAATGATATTGGGCTGTGCAGGGTCACCTGTTTCACTTTCCACTCCAGAATCATCTGGGTCCAGTGGCAAGATATAGAGGAAGATAACTGGATATGGCATTGGATGACATGGAAGACCTTTGTCCTCTTTGAAAATGAAAATAATATAAAAATATTATAACTATATAACTAGGCAGGTCCTAATTTGCTTCTCATCAGAAGAGAGGACAGACAGACTGGGTTGTTTATCATGTCTGACTGTTCATGATCCCATTTGGAGTTTTCCTGGCAAAGACATCATAGGGCCATCAATTTATGGATGGAAGAGACCTTAAGGAGTTTGTATTCCAACCTTTTCATTTCATAAGGGAAAAAAATGAAGATCACATAGGTAGAAAAGTAACTTATATGAAAACATCCTACTACTTACTTTTCCCTTCCTGATACCAGATTTCAGACTAGTTTGAGGAGAAAACAAACCTAAATAAACAAAAGCCAAAATGAAATGGAAACCAGTTGATATTAACAACTGGGTCCCAAGTATGTTTTCTCAATGACAAATTGTAAGTTTTCTCCATGTTTTTGGTGATCTCTATTCCAGGCACATTATAAAAAAATCCACTTGAGGGTTGTGTGTGTATGTGTGTGTGTGCGTGCACACATATGATGTATATCTTTCCCAATATCAAGTTTCACCTATGTTTCAAGAAATAGGATCTATTTTTCTTGGTTACTTTCAGGTGATAAATAAAACTGCAGCTCTAACAATAGTTAGCCTAGAAAGTTTCATAAGTTGGTATGTGTTCTTAAGATGACTTATGATAAGACCTTTTCATGACTGAGCCTTCCCACCCATTTTTTTCTTTCTGTTTTACCCTTCTCCTGACCCTACCTGATATATTCCCAGATAGTAAAATATCTACAGTAGCTGAAAATTCTTTCCTCTATTTTATTTTATGCAGCAATTCATTTGGGGAAAAAAAATCATTAATTAATGGCCCATTATGTGAAGAACCCTATACTAAACACTGGGGAATAGGATATTCTTTTATTCAATATTTAAAGGTCCCATGATCTGATTTCAGTCTTCCCTTCTAGATTTATTTCATATTATTCCTATTCATTCATCCTATGGTCCATCCAAATTGACTTTCTAACTGTCCTATGCATGAAATATACCTTCCACATCTCTCCCAATTACCCTCTTTCCATCTTCACATTCTTCTCCCTCTCTTTTCTTCCCCCTTTGTTCATTTACCCTTTTGCTCTCCCACCTGTCTTCTTTCCTTCCTAGCTTCCATAGATACAGCTAAAGGTTGCAATAGATGGAGCATTGGACTTGGACTTTTGGACAATCTCATTACAGATCTGGTTTCAGGCATTTACTAGCTGATAACCACAAGCAAGTCAGTAAGTCATTCAACTTCTATCAACTTCAGTTTCTTCATTTGTAAAATGATCATTTTCTTCCCAGGGAACATTTACTTCCCACGGTTGTCATTAGGATTAAATGAGGTAATATTTGTCAAGATTTTTGCAAACTTTAAAACACTATATAAGGGTTAGTTAATATTATTATTTTCTTCCTTTTTCCTGTTTTCCTCCCTCTCTTTTTTGTTTCCATTTTTTCTTTTTCCCTATTTCCCTAGTTCAGATGCCACCAAAGTTACCTGTCCAAATTCACATCAATAGTAAAATAACTAATAAGGAAATATCTAAACTCTTGCTTGTACTCTCCTAATTACATAAACCACACAATCCTATTTATTTTGATTTCTGTTCCTCCAATTGAAAGTGACAGGTGACTAAATTTTTTTTTATGGCATTTTCTTAAATCTCTTCTTGATTGTATCATTCTCACTTATATTCATGCTGTATCTTCTTTTATAGATTGTAAATTCTTCTGGGGCAAGGACTATGGTGGGTTTTGTCTTTGTATATCTCCCACAATTGTGTGTGATAATTGGATTATTCATTAAATTAGCTTCACATAGTCCCTCCAGTATTTGGTTCAATTAAAAAAATTAAGTACCTGCTCTGTACCAGGTCCTGCTTTAGGTGTTAGCATCTTAGCAAACAAAATAAAAACAAAACACAGCACAATCTTAGATCTCGAGAGAAGAAAGCATTCATTAATTTATTCATATCTAGGAATAAAATTTCATTGGAATTTGTAGTCTTACTTGATGACAAAAACACAGATCACTACAATGCACAATTTAATCCCTGCTTCTGACATTTACTAGTTGTGTGAAAAGAGGCAAATCACTTTTTAACTATTCTGAGCCTTGTTTTTCAGTTCTATAAAATGGGGAAAATCATGTCCCTCTCCTGTAGTCCACAGGTTTGAGATTCTCCTCTCGTTGGTAGAGATGAATTCTCTAACCTGTGCAAAACTGCTGAAAGCAGGAGAGCTCCAGCAGGAGGTGCTCATCAGTTCTCTTTGGGACTCTTCAGACTTCAAGTCTTCAAGTATTGCGTCACTTTGGGCACTTCTGATGCCCAGCTTTGAAAGGCAATGAAAGATCCTAACCCCATGCCAAATTACTGAAGGAAAGGACTTCGAGAAGACATGAGAGAAGCTAGCAGGCTCCATCATGTCCCCTCCCCCAGCTTACTAGTTAAGAGACTTTGAAGAGTTTTCCCTTGGGTGAAATCCTTTGTCTTGCTTAAGCTTGCTTTAGTTATCTTGCTCTCAGTGGGAGAGCTCCTTCACTGTATTGTCTGGTATATATTACCCTATCTATATCTTCTCTGATTTCTGTTTTGCCATAATTTGGATCAGTGGCTTTCTTTGCTATTTTGCATATGTTCCATATGGGGAAAAGGGCTCAATCTTTGGATACGGAGCTTAGAGTGCCCCTTTCCCCCAAGTAGGGCCAAAGCAATAATAAGTTGGACTTAATCTGATCATATCCCCTAAACTAACAATATTTAAGGGAACAGATGGATATTTGATTTTAGTCTAATAGATCCTTTCCCGGAGGAGAATAGAGGGGTATTCTCTGGCCCTAACTTCCTACTTCCCTTCTTAACAAGAAGAAAAAGAAAAGATGGGTCAGTTGTAAAGAAGTTACAGATATCTATTCTGCTACCTCTCAAGCCCCTCCATGCTATATATGGGTCACAGTCCCAGCCATACATGTAGGTCTCTTTGCATAGATAATGCATACAAAGTAGTTTTTTAAATCTTAAGATGCTACATAAGTCAGTTAATATCTTCATCTTCATCACAATCATTTTGCCACTATCCAATGGAAGGTAAGCTCCCTAAGGACAGGAAACATTTTTCATCTGATGTTAGTGTAACTGTAGCCTGGTACAGTACTAGACTGGTAAGAATTTGCACTGTATCAAATTGAATAGAAATAGGAAGTAGTACAACAATCCATTTAATTGTTGGAATGAGAGAAGGGCAGATAAAGCACAAACCAAATTAAGTAGGACCCTCACTACTAGTTGTTTGCTTGGATCCTACACACCTACTGCTTTCTAGTTGATAAGATAAAAGCAAACTTTTCAAGGACAAGGAAATAGCATTGCCTCTCTTAACTACACACTTTTTTTTTTTTTCAATTGAGTTCATTTTTTTTTTTCTTCAGTTTTACAAGAACAGTGAAATGTGTAAATAGGAAGCCTTAATTCTCCCTCAGCTGCAATCCATAGTCTTTAACACTTCCTAGGTGGAAAAAAACACAGGAATGCTGTTCTTTTAAACCCATAATAGTTTCATTGTAAATTCCCCACGTACTTGCTGCCCTTTGAGTTACTGAAAAATTGCTTTTTTTGTGAGGGCGTGAATGGTGCTGAGTGACTTTTACAGAAAAGCATAAGCCACATGTGTTGGGGAGTGTTGTTATTAATGTAGGCTTGTTTTTCCCCTCTAAGAGTCTCAACTGTGTTAGCCTCCCTTGGAAATGGGAATTTCAAAGAGAGCAGTGATTCTTTGTGAAGCTCACTACTCATTAATATGGGCGAGAAAGGTAACCTAGCAGCTTCTGTTGAATAGAAACATAGCCCCTCCATTAGCTGTGCATCACAGGGAGGTTTGATTCCCAGAATTTAATTAGTAAAAATTTTTAAAAAGGGAAAAGGTGGGATTAAATCACAGTCCATAGCATTCATTGATTTGTTGAGTGCTGTGGAAATAATTCATTAAATTATTCAAATCCATGCCTGACCTGCTATTGTGGTGTAATTCATAAAATTTCACATCAATTTCACATCAGGAAAGGGAGAGAGAAGGTGTAAATCTGGAACTCTTTACTCTGTTTTCATGTACCATAGAAAAGGTCTTGAAGGAGTTTTACACATTTTGCTTATAAAAGAAAGTAAAAATGAGTGAGAATTTGAACCATATGTCCACTTATTTTTTTGTACTTAGAGGAATCACAAGTGATTTGAGCTTGTAAAATCTTGTTTTTATAAAAATTTTATTTTTCAAAGTCTAACAAAAGTCTATCAAGTTTTAGGGTAGTTCTTTTGAAAAATTTGAGTTTTCTGACTTCAGATTGTTACGACAAACAAATATGTTAGAGTAAAAAGATGCTGAAACATTTTCCCATTTCCACCTCTATCCTCTTCTAAATTCAATGAAATATACAAAAATGTATGGCTTTTCTCATCTATTCCCAACTCATCCAAATGTACCATTTCTCACCTCTTTATCTATCAGGCATCTCTATATTTTTGACTTAATTTTTTGTTTCAATAATGTCATTTTATTGCTTTACAAATGTTATCCCATTTAATCCTCACAATAATGTTGAGGCAAGAAGAGGGAGAACTACTACAGATATCAATGCATTCATTTTACAGTTGAGGAAACTGAGGCTCAGAGAGATTTAGTGATTTGCTCAATTGTACAACTAGTAAGTTTCAGAAGTGGAATTTGAATCCAACTTCTAATCTGACTCCAGATGCAAGATTCTGTCTATTGCACCCTATCTTTTATCATCAAAAATACTTAAAGAATTCTTTTTTTAAAGAATGATTTATTTCTTTTAAAAAACTTTTTATTTAGTTTTATTTTTATAATATTTATTTTTTCCAAATACATGCAAAGATAGTTTTCAACATTCACCCTTACAAAACCTCGTTTTCCAATTTTTTCTCCTTCTTTCTCTCTTTTCC
The DNA here is from genome assembly GCA_023553655.1 of Myrmecobius fasciatus. Classification (NCBI taxonomy): domain Eukaryota; kingdom Metazoa; phylum Chordata; class Mammalia; order Dasyuromorphia; family Myrmecobiidae; genus Myrmecobius; species Myrmecobius fasciatus. The sequence continues at coordinate 23,245 of JAJPUD010016053.1, read as the reverse complement.
TCCCTCCCAAGATGGTAAACAATACAATAGAGGTGAAACATGTTCAATTTACTAAACATATTTCCATATTCATCATTTTGCCCACAAAAAAATCAGGTCAAAAGGGAAAAAATGAAGAAAAACTAACAAACAAGCAACAGCAACCAAGGTGAAAATGCTACATTTTGATCCACAATCAGTCTTTATGGTTCTCTCTCTGGATTTTGATGGCTTTTTCCATCACAAGTCTATTGGAATTTTCTTGAATCACCTCATTGTTCAAAAGAGTCAGGTACATCACAGCTGATCAGAATGATTTATTTCTCAAGGATTCATTTTCTCTTTTTGCTTCAGTTATCTCATTTGTTAAGAGACAGGATTAGACTAGATGATTACTAAGGTTCCTTCCAGGTGTAATATTCTATTATGCCACATATTAACTTTAAATTTATTTATTTATTTTAATACACATTGCTTTATGAATCATATTGAGAAAGAATAATCAGAACAAAAGAACAAAAACCAAGGAAAAGGAAAAAAAACAGAAAAATGAAGCATGTGTTGATTTATATTCAATCTCAATAGTTCTTTTTCTGGGTGCAGATGGCATTTCCTGTTCAAAGGCTATCAGGATTGCTTTGGATCACTGAATCACTGAGAAGACCCAAGCTTTTCATAGTTGATCACCGCAAATTCTTGTTATTATTGCATATAATGTATGCCTGGTTCTGCTTATTTTGCTCAGGATCAGTTTGTGTAAATCTTTCCAGGCATTTCTAAAATCAGCTTGTTCATCATTTTTATTGAACAATAATATTCCATTATCTTCATAAACCACAACTTATTCAGCTATTCCCCAATTGATGGGCACCTACTCATTCTTTCCAATTCTTTGTTACCACAACAAGAGCTGCTACAAATATTTTTATGTTTGTGGGTCCATTTTCCTCCTTTATGATTTCCTTGGGATACAGACCCAGTAGTGGCACTGCTAGGTCAAAGAGTATGCACAGTTTTATAGTCCATTGAGCATAATTTCAGATTGCTCTCCATTATAGTTGGATTATTTCACAACTCCACCAACAGGTTTCAGGTGGTAATTCAGAGTTGGTTTAATTTTTATTTCTCTAATTAATAGTCATTTAGAGCATGTTTTCACATAATTATAGATGGCCTTAATTTCATCATCTGAAAATTGTCTGTTCGTATCTTTTAATCATTTATCAAATGGGAAATGAATTGATTCTTGTAAATTTGGCACAGTTCTTTATATATTTTAGAAATGAGATATTTATAAGAAATACTGGCTGTAAAGATTTTTTTCCCAGCTTCATACTTCCTTTTTAATCTTCTTTCTGTTGATTTTGTTTGTGCATGACCTTTTTAGTTTAATGTAATTAAAGTTGTCTATTTTCCTTTCATAATGTTCTCTGGTTATTCTTGGTCATAAATTCTTCTTCCAGTACATACCTTTTCCCACCCCTTAATGTCTTTTTCTTTGATATCATCACATTATAGTTCATTAACAAGCACACCCTCCATCCATATGATGCCCTCCACTATCTGCCCCAGTAATAGATACAGTTCTCAAGAGTTACATATAGAACTTTCCCATCTAGGGATGTAAACCTTTCTATGCTTCTCTTGATTACTGTGTTTGTAAATCAAATTTTCTGTTTAGTTCTGTTTTTTCAATATTTCAAATATTTCACATTTTCTTCAATTTTTCATACTTTGTAGTTTATTTGACTGATCCTTTCTGACTCTTAGAGTCATTAGTTTTCATTTACCCAATTCAAGTTTTTAATGTGTGATTTTCTTCAGTTAGCTTTTGTATCTCTTTTTCCATTTGATTAATTATACTTTTGAAGGAATTGTTTTCTTCAGTGGATTTTTTTTTTGCATTTGGCCAATTGTATTTGTTAAGGAATTGCCGTTCTTTTCCCAGCTATTGATTCTCCTTTGTATATCTCTCATTTCTTTTGTTATTTTTTCTTTTACCTCTCTTATTCATCTTTTAAAGTTTTTGTTTTGTTTTGTTTTTGCTTTTTTTTTTATGAGCACTTCCAAAAAGCCTCTTTGCACTTGAGACCAATTTACACCACTATTAAATTTCTTCTGTGGATATTTTGTCCTCATCTGAGCTGGTATTTTGGTCTTCCTTGTTACAATAGTAGCTTTCTACGATCAAGGTTTTTTTTTTTTTTTTTTTTTTCCTGTTTCTTGCTCATTTTCTTACCTTTTGATATTTCTTCTTCTTCTTCTCCTTCTCCTTCTTCTTCTTCTTTTTACTTTTATGGTCAAGTTCTGCTCCTGGGGCAAAGAGGGGACTGTCTTAAGCTTTTTGTGCAACTCTGAGCCCTAACTGAGCACAGGGGTCCCTTGCATTTACAAGAGATAGCTTTGCCTGCTCTTTTCAGAAAACATACTTACTTCCCAGAGTTTTCCTTCTGACTTGGAACTGGAGGCTGCCCCACTGATCTGCTCCTCTACCAAAAGAAAGTCTCAGTTCCTGATTTTCTATGGTTAAGACCGTCTCACTAGCCTTCCCAGATTCTGTCTGAGCTAAGCTGAACATCCTTTTCACCCCACTGAGGCTGACCTTTCTTGAAATTTTACCAATCTATCGAATTGGAGAGTGATTTCATTTCATCAGTGTATGTTCAGAGGCTTGGTTTCATGTGATTTTTGAGGGAAACTGGGAGAGCTCAAACAGCTCCCTGGCTTCACTCCACCAATTTGGCTCCATCCCTGGAAGTTCCATACTACATCTTACAAAGATCTTCATCATTTGGTGTTAAAATTATTCCCACAATAGATATCATAATCATTGAAGTAGTCTTGAATATTCAGAAATGGTAAACTCCTTCAACAAAACCAATAGCTCCTACAATCTGTTTTTCTAGAGGCAGTGTGGTACAATGGACTGAATGCTAGATATGTCATCAAAGAACCTGAGTTTGAATACCGCTCTGCTACATACCCTCTGTTTTAACTTGAATAAATTATTCAACTCTCTGAGCCTCCATTTCGTTCACTATAAAATTTATAGGATTGGACTAAATGTCCTTGCAAATTTCCTTCTGGTTTTAAAAGATGTTTTTTGGTCCTAAGGTACTTTAAGTTGACTGGAAGAAATTTTTTTTTTATGATGACATCCTCCAAATGATTCCTAGAGCTATTCATAACATCACTCATATACACTTATCCCTTTTTTAAAAATTTTTTTTATCCAAAATGAATAGTAAGGGTGTTGAAGATAAGTAGTTTGGTAATCTGTTCACAAAAATTGATAAGATAAATTGAAAATTGCTCATTAGGCAAATTACCAGGAAGATTTGTCCTGAAGACCAACACAGAATAAGCAAAAACTGCAGCTCATTGATCTGCCCCAACTTCTGATAGCTAATATCTTGCTTTGGGCAGATTCCACGTAGAGTGTTTGGTATTAAGTGAACCATTTATGACATGACATAATTTATTTACCCTCTAAAAACATGCAATTTGCCTCTTCTTCATATGTGGTATTTTAGGTTGACTATCTACAGGGAGTCAGAAAATAGAAAAAAAGTTGTGTACTACTGCAGGCAGAAAAGTCAGTTAGTATCCTGATTTGTCATGGGGCTCTAATTCGTTCTAAAATCTAGGTTATTTTCATCCTAGTTTTAGATAATCTAAAATAAAAGAACAGTTGCATCATACCTCACCCATATCAGCTTTAAGTACAGCCATTTATCAGATGAGATAGCTTTTCATCCATAAGCAGACTTTGAGTTTCCCATAGAACACATCCACTTTTTGCTAATTTCCTAAAAAAAATGAAATGAAGTCCTGACATATAGTAGAAACTGGAGGAAAGACAAAGCCAAAAGCCCTTATGATGTGTAAACTATATTATGTATAAAACTACTCTGGAAACTTCTTTTGTTGAACATCTTTTTTCCTGCTTGTATGAACAATAGTATTCTGCACATTCCCTTGCTGCAGTCCCCATCATTTCCTTTTACCGTAGAGGTTGTACTCAGAACATTTTTTCTTTACAAAATTGTTTTTACCATTATGTGTAAAAAAATTTTAACATTCATTTAAAATTTTTTTAGTTCCAAATTGTCTCCTTCCCCCCAGTATTGAAAAGGCAAACAATTTGATATAGTTTATACATGTTCAACAGAGTGTTTTTGCAAATAAAATATATAACAGGATCCATAACACATTATATATTATGTTACCTGCCTGCAACTTCCCAATTATACTTATTGATTTGAAAATGAAGAATGTATACTGAAAAGAATCCTGAATTTGGAGTCAAAAGAGCTGGATTTAGATCTGCTTCTGCCAGTTATGAATAGTAGTACTGATAAGGAATACTATGTATTCAGATTTACATTTTATGAAATTATATAAAATTTAGTCATTGGTTCCAACACAATGGAACCAGGAAGTATAAATTCAAATAATGCTGTTCATTCATAAGATCCATTGCATATACTAGTTAAGATTTTTTTGCATAATGCTTCATGACATTTTGTTTTCAAATCTGGGAGTTGAGAGGACCAAACTACATGAATTCCCAGGACCTCTAGAGCTCCAGTTTTGTATGAAAATTAGTACTACTATTTCAGTACTTTCTAGCACTAGAAAAGCAGCAAAATGGACCAGAGATCTCTGCTGACATTACCTTAAGTAGCTAAATAAATTAATCAATTAATTATAAGACATCCTTCTTTTACTACCAGCTTATGTTCATATGTATTAAATAAAGTCTTTAGAATGAGTCAATCAGATAACCATGTGATTTTATACCAACAATCAGAGATATATTTGTGGCTATGCATCTTGGCAATTGTGGAACCAGCAGAGACCAAGTCAATTGTCATCATCATCATTATCATCATCATCGTCATCATCATCATCATGTCTACCTTTTCCAATTTAATTTTTTCTGGGAATGAAATTGTTAATGGGAGGAAATAGAAGTTTACTTGGATGCCACTATTTTAAAAGGCTGCCACTTTTATGTGACAATGTCACCTTGAGTACATTTGTGCTGTTGTACCTCTGCAAATGATTCTGTGATCTCATTCATGGGATTAGTTTGTTATGGAGATTATAACTCTTCCATATTCGTCTGTCCCTTGTGATTCTCATTAATGTCCTCCATAGGGGAAGGACACTTCAAAAATTTTAAGGTTTCCTGATTTTATTTGCATAGGAGCTCCCTGCACAGATACCTATTGGCCCCTCTCTTGGTGATGATTCAGTTTCTCTACTCTTAAATAGATTGTGTTATGTAGTATATAATTTGTGCCTGTACCCAAAATCTTTAGCTTTGAGGAATTTGCCAGAGTTTGTTATATTGGTTTAATTTTTAAGAATCCAACCTTGTCCTCATGTTCCAGCAGCAAAGTTTTAGAGCTAGAAGAAAATTTAAAGACCCTCTGGTCTAACCCCTTCATTTCACAGATGAGGATACTATGATCCAGAGAACAGGTTATAAACTATGAAAGGATGCCCAGGGAGAAAGCAAAAGTCAGGATTTAATTGAGAGGCAGCATAGCATAATGGATGGGGCTTTAGACTTGAGACTCAGCAGGATCTGAGTCCAAATCCTGATTCAGACAATTTTTAGTGATGTTGCTCTGAGCAAAGAATTAATAGATTTTAAAATTCCTTCACTTTCTTTTGTTTTAAAATATATTTTATTCATAAATTTTAATTTTGCATAACCTGGGTTTCCTTTTCTATCTTTCTCTCTCTTCACTCCCAGATAGCCATTTCATTTATCAAATAATTATTTAAAAGAAAAGGGGAGAGAAAGCTCAGCAAAATCAGTCAATACATTTCTTATAATAAAATAATATATCCTCTTATATTCATCTATTGCAGCATGTTTAGCCATCCCCCCATCAGTAAAATCCTACTTTGCTCTATTTCTTACCAGAAAAAGTACTTATAAATATTTTTGTATATATAGAGTCATTCTTTTTGTCAGTGATCTCACTGGGATCTGTGCCTAACAGTGGAACATCTAGGTCAAAGAGTATGAATGTTTTAGCCACTTTATTTGCATAATTCCAAATTACTTTCCAGAATGGTTATGTTAATTCAAAGCTCCACTAAGGCAAGTCAACAAGCATTAGTATGCCTGTCTTTCCACAATCCCTCCAACATGTGCTATTTCTGTCTTTGGTCATGTTTGCCAATTTGCTGAGGAAAATGAGATGCAGAAAACTTAAATGGTTTTCTCAGGATTAAGCACTGAATAAGTAATAGATTCAGGAATCCCATTTTCTAAATAATGCATCTTTCTTTTCCAGAAAGAAATGTTTTTTGCGCAGAAGGATGTAGTGGTTTTGATCTGTGGAGGCAAGGGACTTCTCACACTTCTCTATTCTCATGAAATGACAAAATCTTTATATTTTCATATAAACTACTGCAGAATAAATTGATTTTTCTCCATGGCATGATTTTTCTCATCCTTGTGGAGTTTCCAGATTCCTGTAGAGAGGCATTAGGAAAAAAATATTCATATTAATTTTAAAGACTTCTGATCTCATTGATATAGAAAACTCCTATATAATGATAGCTCTTCTATCAAGATAGATCAGTATCTCCTCTGAAGCTTATGGTAACTGGCTACAGAAATGAAAAGTTAAATGATTTTTCTAAGGTTAAATAGCCAGCACTTGTCAGTGGCAAAACTTGAATCCAGGTCTTGTTTTGTTCAGAGCAGTCTTGGTTTTTAAGTCCCTGAAATTCCTTCTCTCACTGGATAAGTAGAAGGACTAGAGGACCAAATTGGTTTTGAGATGTTTTTTTTTTTCCTTTTGAAATACCTTACTTATTATTATTTTGATCCTAGTTCTTTACCAATTTCAGGGGAAAAAATAAAAGAATGAGGGCCTTGTGTACTTACAGCTTTAAGAAATCTCTGATCTTAAACAGAAGGATCTCTTCCAGAGCTATGGTAGTTATATATGTGTGTGTGTGTGTGTGTGTGTGTGTGTGTGTGTGTGTGCGCGTGTGTACTTGCACTGAAAGCCACACTTAATCATTGTTTTCAAATTACCCTAATAGCTAGTTCTTTAAACCTAATGGAGGAAGAAAGCTAAAATCAAATTATTGTTTTATGGTACTGAGGAGGTAGAAAAGGACAAATTTGTAAATGTGGTGCCCATCATTCTTTTAGGAAACAAGATTAATTATAAACTCAAGGTGAACATAGATACTATTGGCTCATGAAAATGGAAAGCCATAGAACAAAACCAGTTCAATGACCTTTGGATTCCTTTGGCAACTTCCCCAAAATGTAGATCATAATTTAGAACTAAAAGAGACCTTAGAACTTACTTCTATCAACTCTTTCTTTTTACAGAAAAAAAAATAAGACCCAGACAGATCAAAATACTTATTCAAAACCATACAGATACTAACTGACAGAGTCAATATTCAAGTATCGGTTCCCTGACTACAAATTCATGGGGTTTTTTTGTTTGTTTGTTTGTTTGTTTTTTTCCCCAGGGTACTACTTCTATAACATGTGTTTGAGAGTTTGAATTAATTTCTGAGTTTCAAGGTAAATTTTATAATAGAAGATTATACAATTGAGGCACCCCTGGAGTTATTGGAAGCATCCAATGTGAATTCAAACAGGCTCTGATGTTACCTAAATGGGTCCATCATTTTTATTCTCTATTTCAAACTATTTTGACAAATATAATCTGAATCAGGAAAATGATCTATAAACATTTCATTTGGTTTGTTATAAGAGATACCAGAAGGTCATTTTGGAAGGCTCTAAAGATAATTGGTGTGAGGAAGAGAGTAACGGGTATCAAGCTAGACATCAAAGAAATACTGGATACTGAAAATCTTAAAGGTAATGATAATGGTTCATAGAATAGCATCAAATGTTTGCCAATTCTTGATAAATGAAGGCAGATAAGTGGTACAGTGGATAGGTTACCAAGCCTGGAGTCAGAAAGACTCATCTTCCTGAATTCAAATCTGGCCTGATACCCTTACTAGCTGTGTGACTATGGATGTCACTTAATCTAGTTTGCCTCAGTTAGTTCCTCCTCTGTAAAATGAGCAGCAAGAGAAAAATGTTAAAGCATTTCAGGATCTTTCCCAAGAAAATCTCAAATGGGGTCAAAAAGAATCAGAAATTACTGAAAAATTACTGAATAATCATTGAAATAGTTGTTTCCTGATTTGTTCTGAAAAATGTTCAAATAGCAAATAAATAAATATTTATGAAAAATTTCCATTCATCAATAATTTTAAGATTGATAAATCTCTCATTTCAATTCATAGCTGGAGTACTGTTTTCAATACTGCACATTTATTTTTATAAATAATATTGAAAAACTAGAAAGTGACCAGAAGAGAGCAACCAATATAGTAGAGGACCTTGAGTTCATGATAGATAAAAATGTGTTAAGAGGAAAGGGATGTTTAGTATGGAGAAGACTCAGTGATATCTTTGAGTAATTGAAGATTTGTTATCTAATAGGAATATTAGACTTCTGCTTGTTCCCTAAGGCTTGCAGCAATGGGTGGAAGTTATAAAAATATTATTTTAGTTTTGACCTCAGGACATAAATGGAGTCATTCAAAAGTAGAATTCTGCCTCCTCCCTTGAATCCTCCTTCCCACCCCCCACCTCATCTCATCTTTGGAGATTCTACAAACAGAAGCTAGATGCAAACTTGCTATTCTCCTTCATGTCGTTACCCTGTTTCCAATAGTTACAGATTCTAACACCTTCCTATCTTTTTACTTTGTGTGATTCTTTCTATTATCATCTTATAAATCCTTTAGAATATCTATAAATTCTAGAAGACTTTCTTTTATTTTCTTAATATTTCCTAGGGATCAGTACAACAGTTGAAGTATCTGTTATGCTTTGCTCTTTTGAAATGCCTAGACCACCTCCTCTTCAGCCATTTAATAATATTTCTCAACAATTTCATTTTATATGACAAACACTTATTCCTCTATCCCCACATGTCAGCATTTTCTGAGGCCAGATATCCCACTATGTATCTTTCTACTTCCCCTTGGGACTGACTGAAATTAGAATTCTTCTGAGATCTTCTGTTCCATTACTTGTAGATATACAGGATGAGAAGAAGATTAAGAGAGAGGCCTTTGTGGCAAAGAACAAACAACTTGGGATCACTGAAAGCCCCACACCATCTGCCAGCCAGAATCCTGATTTCTTCCTCCCAATAACACATCTTTGGGAAACATTTTAGGTCTAGGTCCCAGAAAGCAGTCTGGGACCTTGATCATTTGTTATTTGTTCTCTTTTTTTTTTTTTTTTTTTTTTTTTTTGCATTTTTGACCTGAATGTAAATTCTAAGTGACCTTTTTATTCAATAAAAGAATAATAGTCTGAAAAACAAATTGATATTTCAGCCTTCTAAGTCTTTACCTCATGCTGACAAATTAATCATCTGCCTTTTGCTCTTTTGAACACTAAGTTTCATTGTTCAATTTGCTAGGTCATATGCATTTCATTATGATACACCTTGGTGACAAAGAAAGCTTAACGGTAAAAATGAACCCGAAGATGAATCAAGAGTTTGGCTTTGGTTTGGTGACTCAACTATAGGCAAGTCATCTGACATGACAGTCTCTTCAGTGATAAAATGGAAAAGATCTGTGGAAAGCCATGTTCATGGAGCACAAACACATTTTTCAAATGATATTTTTGTCCCTGGAGAGTGAGGAAAACTATTGCTCACTTCAATTTCATTCCATTTCTACAGCCAGCTCAGAGCCCCAGTGGGGGTGGAATTCATACCTTCTTAGACATTCAGAAACATCTTTGGTGGTTCAAAGATTCTTCTCAGGGAATTAAAAGCTTGAATTTCTTTTAAAGATAATGATGCCCTGAGATTAACTTAAATAGTTCATTCTTCCTGGGGAAAAAAAATCTTAAGAGTTTTTCCCATGAAAAAAATAATCATAATCATATATAATGTTTTAAACGACTAGCAACACTATTTACATTTATGTAGTTTTTTATGACTGAAAAATACTTTAGTTCAATTGCCTCATTGGACCTTCATGAGAAAGTTTGGAAATTGGTAATTTAGGTAGCGTCTCATTTTTATAGATGAGGATACTGAAATTCAGAATGCATACACACATATATGCAAACACGCATACCTATATGTGTGTATACATATACATATGTATGTATATATGCACAGACATACACTGTTGGTGTGTATGTGAGAGAGAGAAGCAGAGAGACAGACAGAGACAAACACAGACAGACAG
>JAJPUD010016052.1:23910-35339 GCA_023553655.1 Myrmecobius fasciatus | reverse complement strand
CATGGGTTTCAGGAAGTCCAATAATCCTTAGATTGTCTCTCCTAGATCTATTTTCCAAGTTGGTTTTCCTAGGAGATATTTCAAATTTTCTTCTATTTTTTCATTTTTTGTGTGTGTGTTTTTGTTTGACTAATTCTTGAAGTCTTATTGAGTTGGCATTTGTTCAATTCTTATTTTTAAAGTGTTGTTTTCTTCAGTTACCTTTTTTAGCTCCTTTTGTAACTGGCCAATTTGTTCATTGCACTCTTTTTCCACTTCACTAATTTTATTTTTCAGTGCATTATTTTCTAGTTCCAATTCACCAATTTTATGTTTCAATAAATTGGTGTCTTTTTCATATCTGTTTTGCAGGGTATTATATCCTTCTTGCACTGAACTCAGTTTATTTTCCCATTTATTATCCAGTTCTTTTTTGAGATTCTTTATGCAATCTTCCAGAAAGGCTTTTTGCCAAGGAGACCAGCTTATATCTCCCTTTATGGCTTACTCTGGATTTACTTTGTCTACAGGTCCCCCAGGATCTGGAGACTGCCTTTCTCCCCATAAAAGTTGTCTATGGTAAGAGCTCTCTTCTGCTTCTTACTCATTTTTATTTTTATTTTATTTTTTTAAAGCTTAGGGTCTGTGCAAAGCAGAGAAGCAGCAGCTAGCTGTGGTAGTTTGCCCTGGGGCAATTCCGGTAATTAGCTTCTGTTGCCAGGGGCCGGTTGAGCTAAGGCCTTGTGTTAGCAATGGGTTGCAAACTGCCTTTTACAAAAGGCTGATCTGCCAGAGCACCTGCCCACAATTAGGGCAGAGTGTCCTGAGTGGCTCAGAAACTCTCACCAGCTGTTTTGAGTTTCTGCAAAGATGAGCCCCACCCAGTTTCCTGCCTCTCCTGGATGCAGGGCAAACTGCTCACTCCCACTGCTGACTGAAACAGACCTTTATGAAGTTCTTCAAAGGCAACTTCAGGAAGCAGAATTTCTTAGTCCAAATATTTCTGGGTTCATTTACTTAAAGATTAGGTCAGAGGCTTATTTTCTGTTGACTTGAGAGAAGATCAGAGGAGGACACAGAGAGTTGCTCACTCTGCCATCTTGGCTCCGCCCCCTCTCTCTCAATATTGTATTAAAACTGTTAGTTTCAGCAATAAGAAAAAAACATGAAGGAATTAGAGTAGGTAATGAGGAAACCAAATTATTTTTCTTTGCACATCATATGATGGTTTACTTAGAAAATCCTAAAGTATCAATTAAAAACATCTAAAATATAAGCATTCTGCTAGTATTTTGTTCAAATATCTTCACTGATATTCATTAGAGAAATTTCTCTACAATTTTCTTTTTGTTTAGCTCTTCATGATTTAGATTTCAATACAATATTAGTATAATAAAAGGAATTTGTAAGGACTGCTCCTTTGCTAATTTCCTGAAATATTTTATATGGTATTACAATTAATTTTTCTTTGAATATTTGGTGGAATTCACTTGTGAACTCATCTGGCCATTGCGAGTTTTTTTTTCATAGAGACTTGATGGCTTATTCATTCTCTTTTTCCTGAGATGAATTTATTTGGACACTCTTTTTTTCTGAACTATTTAACCTGAGTGATTTATATTTTTGAAAAGAAATATCAATTTCACTCAGATTTTCAAGTTCCTTGGCCTATAATTCTGCAACATGATTTCTAATTTTTCTAATTACTGCTTCCATATTTTTTTCATTGTTGGTGATTTCCCATTTTTCCATTTTGATATGTATATTTGATTGTCTTCTTTCTTTTTTAAAATAAAATTAACCACTTATTTGTCTATTCATTTTTCTCATAAAACTAGCTCTTTTTTATTTGATTTTTGTTTTTCAGTTCTGATTATGTAATCAAATAAGGATTTTAAATGTATTTAGATTTTATTTCTTCAGTTGCACATCTAATTCATTAATGTATTCTTTGCTTATTTTGTTGATGTAATAATTTGGAAAATTAAATTTTCCCCTAAGTATTACTTTGGCTGCATCTCATATAAATGTCTCATTATTATCATTTTCTTTTATGAAATTATTGTTTCCATGTTTCTTTAGAATCAGATGATTTAGTTTTAATTAATATTTAATCTATGTTTCCATTATCTTTCATAAAAATAATTTATATTTCTTCATGATCTGAATAAAGTACATTTAATATTTCTCACATTTTGCAATTGATTGTTAGAATGTTATGCTCTATTATATGGTAATTTGAATGTAGATATCATGTGACACTGAGTAAAAGATATATTCCTTTCCCCATTTTTCTCTATTTAGTTCATATCTTTTCATAAGAAATGATTAAAAATTCCCAATTTCATCAAATGTCAATTTCCCCCCATAACATTATGCTGAAATTTGTTGGATAGGTAATTCTTGGTTGTAGTGCATTTGCTTTCTGAAATTTCATACCCTAGTTCCTCCAAACCTTTAAAGTAGAAGCAGCTGTCATAGGTAATCCTAACTGTAGCTCCTCAATACTTGAATTATTTCTTTCTGTCTGGGTGAAATACAATATTTCTAAGAATTTTCATTCTTGTGTCTCTTTCAAAAGATTTTCAGTGGCTTCTTCAAATAACTTTTGCCCTTTGGTCCTAGAACATCAGGGCAAATTTCTTTGATGATTTTTTAAAGATGCCTTCTAGACTTTTGATCATAACCTTTAGGGAATCCAATTATTCTAAAATTATCTCAACTATATCTATTTTCCTGCTTGGTTGTTTTTCCAAAGAGTTATTTTATAAACATATTCTTCTATTTTTTTCTTTCATTTTGACTGATTCTTGGTGTCTTGTGGAAACAATGAATTTCCCTTGTCCATTTCTATTTCCTTTAGTTAGTTTTTGTGCTTATCTTTCCACTTGCTAAATTCAGCTTTTTAAGGAGTTGATTTCCTCAGTATATTCCCCTCCTTTCCAAATTGTCCAATTGAATTTTAAAGGATTTGTATTACTCAGCCAATTTTTGTGCTTCCTTTTCCAAAGTCTTGACTCTTTATACATACATACATAAATGCATATATATATGCATATATAATTTGTGTTTATGTATATATATACATATACATATATTTATAATATGTGAGTGTATATATATATATCTGATTTTCATGATCAACTTACATTTGTTTCTCCAACATTTCTTCTAACTCTCTTACTTGATTTTTAAAATTTTTTGACCTCTTCCAAGAGAATATTTTGAGCTTGAGACCAATTCATACTCTGCTTTGAGTTTTTACATGCAGTCATTTTTCCATTGCTGTCCCTTCCAAATTTTCTGTCACCATAGTAGGTTTCTTTTTATTTTAATGCTTATTTATTTAAACCTAAATATAAAAAGAAGAAAAAAATAAAAAAGAAGAAAGATTAAAAAAGAAAAACAAAACATTGATATGTTCCCAGTCGAAGATCAGAGAGGATTTGAAACATGTAACAATAAATTTCCATTTCAAGAAGGCATATATCTTAATTGGATAGTATATATTCATGATTGTCAGCCTTTCTTTGCTTCCTTGTAAATTATTCTTTTGTTCTCTGCTCTATACGTTTTACTTTATTTTATTTATTTATTTATTTATTTGGTTTTTTTTAGCCGTTTCATCCCTCTTCTTCTAATCTACTGTCAGCAGGCTTCAATTAAGCATGGATATATTTATTCATACATACAGATTCACATAGACTATATATATATTCACACGCACATTCAAGTGTCTATATGCAGAAACATACCCACACCCACCCACCCAAACACACACACACACACACACACACACATATATATATATATTGATTTATACATATGAAGACACACATGTAAAAATATTAATATAGTTGACATATAATGTAAAGTTTTCTACTGATTGAATCTTTAAGGTTGACTTTGTTTGAGATCAATGATGACTTGCCTTAACTTTTTTTTTCTTTTCTATTACTAATTCTTGTTATAGTGTTTGTGTATGTTTTTTATTTCCTCTCTTTGCTAACTCTTCTAATTTAATTCCAATTCTTAACTTGTCTTGCCATTACTTATCTTCCCCTCATTTATGGATACCTCCCTTATCTTTTCCTCCCATCCTTTTCCTTCCTTTTTATCTAATTTACATAAATCTACAAACCTTATCCTGGTTTCTTAATCTAAAAACCCTTCTGTCTCAACTTATTTTATGCCTCCTTTTCCCTCCTTCTTTATCCCTTTCCCATTATTCAACACATCTTGCTATTATAAATCTACATATCATTTAAAAATATCTTTCCTTCATTTGCAACTCACACCTTTGAGTAAGAGTATATTTACATATACTCCTTCTAATTTCCTTAATAATGAGAAAGTTCTTAGGCATTTCAAGATTCATCTTCTCATGTAGGATTGTAGAAAGTTTAACCTTTTTATGTATCTTGTGAATACCCTTTGCTGTTTAATTTTTTATGCATCTTTTTATTTGTATCTTTGGAAATCAAATTTTCAATTCAGCTCTGGACTTTTCATCAGAAGTTCTAGAAAGACCTCTATTTTATTGAATATACTATTCCCCATAAAAGATTTTACTATTTTTTGGGGTAAATGATTCTTCTTTGAAATCTTAGGTCCTTTACCTTCTGGAATATCACATTCCAACTCCTCTGATCATTTAATAAAAATGCCATTATTGTGGCTGTACATTGTTAGAATTGCTTTTTATTGGTTGTATAAAATATTTTCTCCTTGATCTGGGAGCTCTGAAATTTGTCTATAATATTCTTTGGGGTTTTCATTTGGGTATCTCTTTTAGGAAATGATCAGTGAATTCTTTCAATTTTTATTTTACCTTCTGGGTCCAGAATATCAGGTAGTTTTCCTGAAAAATGATGTTTAGGATATTGCTCTGATAACAACTTTCAGTATTCTAATAAATTTTAAATTATTTTTCTTAGTTCCATTTTCCAGAGCAGTTGTTTTTACAACTGAGATATTTTACACCCTTCTTTTTTCATTCTTTTGGGTTTTATTTTAATGTTTATTGATTCTCAGAAAGTCATTACCTTCCATTTTTCCTATTCTAATTTTAAAGGAATAAATTTCTTCAGTGAGCTTTTCTTCCTCCTTTGATATTTGAGCAATTTTAATTTTGAAGAATTTTTTTCCTTTAGTGAATTTGTATGCCTCTTTTTCCATTTGTCCTGTTCAAGTTCTTTAGAATCTTTTCTATTTTTTTAATGAAGCTTTTTATTTTCAAAACATATGCAATTATAATTCTTGGAAAGAGTCACATTTATTAGAATTGATCATCATACAAACTTGTTGCTGCATACAATGATCTGGTTCTGCTCAACTTGATTAGCCTTAGTTCATATAATTCTCTCAAAGTCTCTCTAAAATCATCCTCCTGATTATTTCTTGTAGAAGAAGAATATTCTATAACATTCATATACCATAATTTATTCAGACCTTCTCCAGCTGATGGACATCCACTCAAATTTTCATTTTCTTGCCACACAAAAAGGGTGGCCACAAACATTTTTGCACATATGGGTCCCTTTCTTACTTTAAGATCTCTTTTTTTTTTTTTGGGGGGGGGAAGCGGGCAGAGCCAAGATGGTGAATAGGACACACATTTCTTTCTGATATTCTTCAATTAGCCTCAGACTAATTACCAAACCCAGCCTCTAAATTAGTTCTGGACTGGCAGAATCCATGAATATCAGGACAACTTTGAAGATCTCCAGAAAAGGTCTGTTTCAATCAGGCATGGAGGGAGTCAGGCCAAGTGTAAGCAGGCTGAGCACAGAAAACAATGTGAAATTGAAGACCTGGGATGGTGTGAGGTCCACACATTAGAGAATCTTTGGGGAGGAATTTACAGCAGTGTTACCTACTCTGCCCTGGTTGAAAGCCAGTAGATCAGCATAGAAATTATAAAACATCCAACACAAACACAAAAGGTAAATAGTTAACCCCTAAACACCAGAATCTCAGGGGAAATGGCCACACCCACCCAGCACAGGGAGTGAGTCAACACTAACTTTGCACAGCTGGTGCCACTTGTAGAAGAAGTTTGTGCTGCTTGTAGAGTAAGTTTGGACAATCTCCACTGCCATAAAAGCTGACCTTACCTTATATTAAAATTGAGTAAAAAAGCAAAGAAACTGCTGAACATATATAGTTTTTATGGTGAAAGAGAAGAACAGATTTTAAACACTGAGGAGACTAAAAGCAGATAGTCTCTAGATGAAGCCACAAAGAATAATATAACTTGATCCCCACACAAGGTTCTCTTAGAAGAAACTAAAAAAAAATCTTAAAAGAGCTCTGGAAGAAAAATGGGATGACAAAATGAGAACTATACAAGAGGATTTGGAAAAGGCAACACACAAATTATCAGAAGAAAATTCATTACACAATAGTGAAATGGAAAAAGTACAAAAAATAGATTGTACAAAAGAGAAAAAGAAAACAGTCCACTGAAAAACAGAATCTGTTAAATGAGAAAAGAAAAACATTCCTTAAAAAACCGAATTTGGGAAATGGAAAAAAAATCCATAGAACAAATCAACTCAAAAATTCAATCGGACAAATACAAAATAAATAAATAAAGAGTAAATGAAAAAAAAAACAGGCCACTAAAAATCAGAATTGAACAAATGTAAATGAATGATTAAATGAAACATCAACAATCAAGCAAAACATTTTTAAAAATGAAAAAAAATAGAAAAAAAAATTAAAATGTTTCCTTTGGAAAACAATTGTCCTGGAAAATAGATACAGAAGAGACAATCTAAGGATTATTGAACTTCTGGAAAAACATGATGAAAAAAAGAGCTTAAACATTATTTTCCTGGAAATCATCAAAGAGAACTGCCTGGATGTCATAGAATCAGAAGATAAGATAGCCATAGAAAGTATTCACCAAACACCTAGTGAAAGAGACCCCAAAATTAAAACTCAAAGGAATATCATGATGAAATTTCACAACTATTGGACCAAGGAAAAAATATGACAAGCAGTAAGAGAAAAAAAAAAAAAACAAACAAACAAACAACAACAACAACAAAAACAATTCAAACACTGAGGAACCACAATAATGATCACCCAGGACCTAGCAGCTTCCACCTTAAAGGATCAAAAGGTCTGGAATATGATATTCTGGAGGGCAAAGGAACTTAGAATGCAGCTAAGAATCAACTACCCCACCAAAGTGAACATATATGCTTTAAGGGAAGAAGATATAATTCAATGAAACAGGTGACTTCCATTCATTCCTGATGAAAAGACCAGAGCTTAACAAAAAAAATTTCACCTGCAAAAATAGAAATCAAGAGAAGCGTAAAAAGAAAGGCACTCTTGAGAATCATATTTCTTTTATGTATATACATAAAGAGTACCTGTATATTTTGATTTTGTTGTTATAATATGAAAAACAAATTAGAGGTGGAAAAAATATTGTACCAGGAAAAGGAGAAAAAGTGGGGATAAAATGAAGGAAATTACAACTCAGGAAGAGGCAAAGAAAACATACTACAATTGAGGGAAAGAAGGGAAGGGGATGAAAATTATGTTAATCTTATTCTTATCACATTTGGCTCAAAGAGAAAATATTAGACATATTTGGTTTCACAGAGGAACTTTTCTCACATTATAAATGTGGGTAGGCTAAAAAGAAGGGAAAACAGAAATAGAAGGGGAAGGGACTCTAAATGGGTAGGACTCTTTGAGACTAGTGGTGCTCATAAATAAAATACTGGGGAGGAGCAAAAGGGGAAAAAGAAAGAGAAAAGTATAATTTTAGGGTTCATTAAATGATGGAAAATAAAGAAATTGTAGGTTTAACTCTAAATGGGAATGGGGTGAACTCTCCCTTAAAGCAGAAGTGGAAAGCAGACTAGATTAAGAGCCAGAGTGCTACAATATGTTTTTTACAAGAAACAAATTGAAAGCAGAGGGATATAAATAGAGTAAAGGTAAAGGGCTGGAGTAGAATTTATTGTGCTTCAGGTGAAGTAAAAAACAAACAAACAAACAAAACAGAATTAGCCATCCTGCTCTCAGATCAAGAAACAGCAAAAATTGATCTAATTAAAAGACATAAGTAAGGAAACTATATCTTGCTTATGTTTACCATAGATAATGAAGTAATATCAATACTAAACATCTCTGCACCAATTGGTATAGCATGGGAATTTTTTTGTTTGTTTGTTCATTTGTTTTTTATAAAAGCTTTTTATTTGCAAAACATAAGTATGGATAATTTTTCAACATTAACCCTTACAAAGCTTTCTGTTACAAATTCCCCCTCCCCTCAACACCTACTCCTCCTTTACATGGCAGGAAGTCTACTACATATTAATTATGTTAAAATACTTGACATCAAATATGTGTATACATATTTTTACAGTTATCTTGCTGTATAAGAAAAGTCATATCTACAAGAAAAAAAAATCTGAGAAGGGAAACATAAGGCAAGCAAACATCAATAGAGAGCATGAAAATGTTATGTTGTGGTCCATATTTTATATCCCTCTCTCTGGGTGTATATGGCTTTCTTCACTGAACAATTGGAACTGGTTTGAAACATTTCGTTGTTGAAGAGAGCCATCAGAATTGATCATCATATACTCTTGTCGCCATGTATAAAGATCTCCTGGTCCTGCTCATTGCACTCAGCATCAGTTCATAGCATGGAAATTCTTAAAGGAGAAATTAAGAGAGTTGCAATAAGAAATAAGCAGCAAATATATAATATTAGAGGATCTCAAACTTTCTCTATCAGAAATAGATAAATCAAACCACAAAATAAATAAGAAATAAGTTAAAGATATAAATAGAATATTAGAAAATTTATGTATGATAAATCTTTAGAAAAAATTGAATGGATACAGAAAGGAATACACTTTTTTTATGGAAATTCACAGAACCTATTTAAAAACTCTCCATATATTAGGACATAAAGACTTCAAAATCAAATGCAGAAAGACAGAAATAGTAAATACATTTTTTTCAGATCATGAAACAATAAAAATTACATTCAATAAAAGGCCAGGGAACAATAGTTCCCTATTTTTGTATTTGGAAAATAATTGGAAACTGAATAATTTAATCCTAAAGAATGAATGGATGAAGCACCAAATCATTGACACAATGAATAATTTAACTCAAGAGAATGACTACAATGAGACAACATACCAAAATTTGTGGGATGCAGCCCAAGCGGTAATAAGGGGAAATTCTATATCTCTAGATTGTTAATGGCATAAAATAGAAAAAGAGAAGGTCAATGAATTGGGTTTGCAACTAAAAAAAGAAAGAAAAAGAACAAATTAAAAATCCCCAATCAATACCAAACTTGAATTTCTAAAAAATAAAAGGAGAGAATAATAAAATTGAAAGTTAAAAAAGTATTGAATTGATAATTAAAACTAAGATTTGGTTTTATGGAAAACCAACAAAATAGATAATTTTTAATTTAATAAATTCAATTTGATTGGAAAAAAAGAAAGAGGAAAATCAAATTGTTGGTCTCAAAAATGAAAAGGGAGAACTTTCCACCAATGAAAAAAAAATAGAGCAATAATTAGGAGTTACTTTGCCCAACTTTATGCCAATAAATGTAATAACATAAATGGAATGGACTAATAACTACAAAAATATGCATTTCCAAGATTAAAAGAAGAGAAAATAAATTATTAAATAGTCCATTTTTAGAAAAAGAAATACAACAAGCTATTAATCAATTACCTAAGAAAAAATCCACAGGACCAGATGGATTTACATGTGAGTTTTACCAAATATTAAAAAAATAATAATAAATTCCAATACTATATGAAGTATTAAAAATAAGGAAAGAAGAACTCCTACAAAATTTCTTTTTGTAACACAGACATGATACTGATACCTAAATCAGGTACAACAGAAACAGAGAAAGAAAATTATAGACCAATCTCTCTAATGAATATTGGTGCAAAAATCTTAAATAAAATATTAGCAGAATGATTACAGAAAATCATCCCCCAGAAAATACATCATGACCAAGTAGGATTTATAAAAGGAATGTAGGACTGGCTCAATTTTAGGAAAACAATTAGCATAATTTATTATATCAATAACCAAATTAAGAAAAATCATATATGTCAATAGATGCAGAAAAAGCATTTGATAAAATTCACCATCCATTCCTATTAAAAACACTAGAGAATAGAGGAATAAATGGACTTTTCCTTAAAATAATCAGTAGCATTTATTTAAAACCATTAGCAAGGATTATATGTAATGGGATTAAATTGGAACCATTAACAATAAGATCAGGAGTGAAACAAAAATGCCCACTATCACCATTATTATTCAACATTATATTAGAAATGTGAGCTTTGGAAATAAGAGAAGAAAAAAGAGAATAAAGGAATTAGAGTAGGTAATGACTAAATCAAATTATCACTCTTTGCAGATGATATGATAGTATACTTAGAGGACCCTAGAGACTCAAGTAAAAAACTGCTAGAACCAATTCACAACTTTATTTTTTTTGTATATTTTTAAAATTTTTTTTTAATTTTTTGCTTTTTATTTTTTAATTTTTAATTTTTTTATTTTATTTGCATAACATATTCATCAACATTAACCCTCACATAGATTTCTGTTACAAATTTTCCCCCCAACTCCCCACCCCTCCCCTACATGGCAGGATATCCACTACATGTTAATTATGTTAAAATATTGGCAAATCAAATATATGTATACATGTTTCCAAACTTATCATTGTTGTGCAAGAAAAATTGTGTCTACAAGAAAGACATATCAGATAAAGGAAACACAATGTAAGCAAACATCAACCAAGGAGTATGAGAATGTTATGTTGTGGTCCACATTTCACATCCCTCTCTCTAGGTGTATATGGCTTTCTTCAGTGAACAATTGGATGTGGTTTGAAACTTTTCATTGTTGAAGAGAGCCATGTCCATCAGAATTGACCGTCATATAGTACTGTTGTTGCCGTGTATAATGATCTCCTGGTTCTGCTCATTTCACTCAGCATCAGTTCATGTAATTCTCTCCAAGCCTCTTTGAAATCTTCTTGCTGGTCATTTCTTACAAAAGAATAATATTCCATAACATTCATATACCATAGTTTATTCAGCCATTCTCCAATTGAAGGGCATCTATTTAATTTCCAGTTTCTAGCCACTACAAAAAGGGCTGCCACAAACATTCTTGCACATATGGGGCCCTTTCCTTCCTTTATGATTTCTTTGGGATATAAGCCCAATAGAAATGCTGCTGGGTCAAAGGGTATGCACAGTTTGATAACTTTTTGAGCATAGCTCCAAATTGCTCTCCAGAATGGCTGTATCCATTCACAGCTCCACCAACAATGCATCAGTGTCCCAGCCCTCCCACATCCCCTCCAACATTCATCATTAACTTTTCCTGTCATTTTAGCCAATCTGACAGGTGTG
>JAJPUD010016052.1:0-18910 GCA_023553655.1 Myrmecobius fasciatus | reverse complement strand
GAGGCAATTGGGGTTAAATGACTTGCCCAGGGTCACACAGCTAGAAACTGTTAAGTGTCTGAGAACAGATTTGAACTCAGGTTTTCCTGACTTCACGGCAGGTCCTCTATCCACTGCTCTATCTAGCTGCCCCTACTTTATCAATTTTGAGAATAATTTTATAGTATGTCTTAATTGTTCTTTATAAGTTTGATATAACAGACCTAATTAATTGGAAAAACATTAAGTGCTCATGGGTAGGCAGAGCGAACATAATAAAAATGACAATACTACCCAAACTAATCTACTTATTTAGTGCCATACCGATCAAACTCCCAAGAAATTATTTTACAGATCTAGAAAAAATAGTAGCAAAGTTCATTTCGAAGAACAAAAGGTCAAGGATTTCAAAGGGCATTAATGAAAAAAAAAGGCAGATGAAGGTGGCCTTGCTGTACCAGATCTAAAACTATATTATAAAGCAGTGGTCATCAAAACCGTTTGGTACTGGCTAAGGAATAGAGCAGTCAATTAGTGGTACAGGATAGGTTATCAGGATAATCTAGGCAATAACCTTAACAATTTAATGTTTGATACACCCAAAGACCCCAGTTTTTGGGATAAGTACTCACTATTTGGCAAAAACTGGTTGGAAAATTGGAAACTAGTGTGGAAGAAATTAGGGCTTGACCCATACCTAACACCACATACCAAAACAAGATCTAAATAGGTTCATGATCTGGATATAAAGAGTGATTTTGTAAACAATTTAGAGGAACGTAATATAATTTACTTCTCCATCCTGTGGAGAAGGAATAAATTTATGTCCAAAGAAGATCTGGAAATCCTAATTGAACACCGGATAGATAATTTTGATTATATTAAGTTAAAAGGTTTCTATACAAATAAAACTAATGCAGACAAGATTAGGAGGGAAGCATCTAATTGGGAAATAATCTTTACATTTAATGGTTCTGATAAAGGCCTCATTTCTAAAATATATAGAGAATTGTCTCACATATATAAGAATTCAAGCCACTCTTTAATAGATAAGTGGTCAAGGGATATGAACAGACAATTTTCAGATGATGAAATTAAAACCATCTGTAGTCATATGAAAAGTTGCTCCAAATCACTATTGATCAGAGAAATGCAAATTAAGACAACCCTGAGGTACCACTACACACCTGTCAGATTGGCTAAAATGACAGGAAAAGATAACAATGAATGTTGGAGGGGATGTGGGAAAACTGGGACACTAATACATTGTTGGTGGCACTGTGAACGGATCCAACCATTCTGGAGAGCAATTTGGAGCTATGCTCAAAAAGTTATCAAACTGTGCATACCCTTTGACCCAGCAGTGTTTCTACTGGGCCTATATCCCAAAGAGATTTTAAAGGAGGGAAAGGGACCCACATGTGCAAGAATGTTTGTGGCAGCCCTTTCTGTAGTGGCTAGAAACTGGAAACTGAAGGGATGCCCATCAATTGGAGAGTGGCTGAATAAATTATGGTATATGAATGTTACGGAATATTATTGTTCTGTAAGAAATGACCAGCGGGACAATTTCAGAGAGGCCTGGAGAGACTTGCATGAACTTATGCTGAGTGAAACGAGCAGAACCAGGAAATCATCATACACAGCAACAACAGTATTACATGATGATCAATTCTGATGGACATGGCTCTCTGCAACAAAGAATTGTCTCAAACGAGTTCCAGTTGTTCACTGAAGAAAACCATATACACCCAGAGAGAGGGATATGAAATATGGATCACAACATAACATATTCATGATCTCTATTGACATTTGCTTACATTGTGTTGCCTTTCTCTGATTTTCTTTTTTTTTTCTTGTAGATAGGATTTTTCTTGCATAACTTGTCAAGTAATTCAACATCATTAACATGTCATGGACTTCCTGCCATTTAGGGGAGGGGAGGAGACTGGGGGTAAAATTTGTAATGGAAAGCTTTGTAAAGATCAATGCTGGGAAACTACCCATACATATGTTATACAAATAAAAAGCTTTAATTACAAAAAAATCCAGTTTATACACAAAAAATAAGTTTGATATAAATCCATATAGATCCATTGGGATCACATCAGGATTGCATCCTTTTGCCAATTAGTGTGCCAGATAGCGCTGTAAGCACTGCTTGTCACAGGAAGAATGGCTGGCGCTTACAGAGAGAGTACCAACTGAGAATGAGCAATGCTTTTATTGATGAAATTGTTACCTTCTTTCAGTTTCCTGGTGTCTCAAATAATAAAAACCACTCAAATTGATTTATGTTGCTTCCATAATATGTTTTTAAAAGGTTTGAGAGATTGTGAAGATTATAAAACACCCTCACATAATTTCTTGCATAAGGCTCTTATGTTTCTTTGTAAATTGAAATGTCCATCTTTGTAGATTATTACATTCCTAATAAAGAACAAAATTTGTTTTAAAATTATTTAATACATTTGTTCAATGGTCTATAGAACTTAATATGTTAAAAAATAAAACCAAGATAGAAATTATTTCTAGGATCATTTCTGTATGAATTCTAGCAAAAAGAAAAAAAAAGAGTTGCTACTCTTTTTTGTGTGTTTGTTCATTTTCTTTATTTTTACAAGATTTCAGACTGATCTTACTCAAAGTCATTGTGATGATCAATACAGAGAGAATAGTTGAGAAAATTCTGGTCCTATAAGAAGACAAGGCAAACAGATAAGAATAGCAATGCCCAAAATGCTAAACATACTTCACATTCGATGAGTCTAATCACTCATGAGGTCAAATTACAGGTATACATGGAATGAAAATTAATGCTTTTATTATGCACCAGTGGTATATTGTTACCAAATTCGAACTACATTTTCTATAATAACAGTAGCTATCAGTTGGATAGCATTTTTCATTTTATATGTTTTACATTTACATGTGTTTTGTAAACATTTTCTCATTTGAAACTCATGATTACCTGTTACATAGGTACTGTTATTATACTCATTTTGCAGCTAAGGTAAATTAAGAGGAGAAAGAACAAGTCCTTTGTCCAGGGTCATAGATCCACTAAGTGTTTGAGGCAGGATTTGATTTCATTTCTTCCTGACTCCAAGGACAGCACTGTATTCACTGTACTACCTAGATGGAAGTATCTTTGTTTTTGTCATAGAATCTTCATTTCTATGTGATACATCTGATAATGTATTGCCCATCAGTACAAATCATTTGCATGAAATATCTGTAGACCTAAACTCAGAAATATGAAACTAAATTTGAAGGGCTTTTAAAAGTGGAAGAAAGAAACATTTGAGAACTTGAAATTATTGAAAAATCTTTCATTTATAACAAAATCCAACCATTCTACCTAATTAAAAATGTATAACTATAATGATACTTGCTTCTCCAATTATTTTAAATGAATATGGAATTTAAAGTCATTTTTTGAATTTGATGGTAAAATCCTAACAAACTATACCTAGAGATAATAACTTGAGAATATAGAATTTTTTAAACATCATAAACTAATACATTTTCACATGGTATATGGTAGAATGCCTAAATGTACTAAAGCTCCTATACACATCAATATCTGGTGGCCATTGTTATGGTTAAAACTACAGGAGTAAATACTACTAAATATAGGCCCAAAGCTTATCCTTATAGGAAAAGATTAAAATTTGGATAGGATTTTATATAAAGAAATTATGATACAAAAGGATTAATGACATATTTTATGTCACATAGGTAACAAATTAATCCTACCGCACTGCTACAATTTTATTCTTCAGTTTCATGGGTTAATGACCAATTTTGAGATGATTTATTTTTCCAGTGGCAAAGACTTCAAGCTCTATCTCCTAATCCTGTATTAATTTTGCGTATTTTTTCATAAAATCATTTAATGGGGATCTATCCAATATTCTGAAGATTTTGTTTTAGGCATCTTGATAGTATATATTTTCAGGTTCAGTGAGAAGTCATTTTTCTGTTCTTCATTCTTGCCAAAAAAACTTCCCACTTAATTTTTTGTGGTGAAAAATGTCATTCAAATCCTTTGCTCTGTGCATACATGCAGCTAAAACTGATCAATCTAAAACATGTCTGCAGTAGTCTGATGAGTTCAATTTGAGAAATATTCATTAAGCATTAACCACATACAGAAGACTATGTCAAATGTTTGGGATATGAAAATACATCAAAAAACACCCAGTTTATAAAACTTAAAACTTAATAGATGTAATAAAGCAATATAATAAAAAACTTAGTTAACATGCATAAAATGATAAAATGAAAAGGCTAGATTTAGAGAAGGAGCTATGAAAAAAGTTGTAGTGTTATCTCAGTTTTGAGAAAAAGAATAATACAAAACGGAAAGATTTGATGCTGATGATGGCTCCTGAGCTGGGGCTTAAAAAAGGTTTCAACCATGACTGTTAGCAAGTAGGGGTAGAGAAAATAGGGAATCCATTCTGTGCATGAGAAGTAACATGACATAAATAAAGACACAGAAATAGGAGATATTAGGACAACACCAAGAAATAGTAAATGGCTTTGTTTGACTGGAATCCAGTTTACATTAGGAACTAAGGCTACAAAAAACCTAAAATGAAGTCATATTATTGAAGGTTTTATATGGTATTTTAAAGCACTATTTTAATCAGAAAACAATAGAGTAATTTTTTTTTGTTTTGTTTCATTTTATGTTTTTTAAGTTGAAATTGATTAATGACAAGAAATATAGCAATATGAATTAGAAATGTGAAGAGTATCAAACTCTCGCTGCTTGTTAAGACTTTGAAGGAATGTTGGTTTACTTTTTGGAAGCCTATTAGAAATACTGGAAAATTTGGCCCAAAAGAATTTGTGATTTCAATAATGATAATACTTATTTTTGTCATATACTTTAAAATTCTGACAATATCTTCGTCAACATTCATGGAGTGTCTATTGTCTGCAGGGTCCTAGACTAGGTTTCCTATGTTATCTTATTTTGGATTAAAAGTCTATTGCCTTTGGCAAACATTTACCATTAATTCTGATAAGGCAAATCCATTTCTGGCTAACTCCTTAGGGAACAGAATAAGAGAGAATATGCAGATATGAATACTATGGAAATTTATGCAAATTTCCTGAATATGGGAAGAGCATGCTATTAACTTGAGGCAATAAAAAGATGGAAATAAGGTACAATTCTCAATGATTTGTGCATTGGGAATTGTACACCTTCCTGATTACATTAATTGAAGACTAAATGAGGCAACTCCTTGTACAGATGTCAGTGTGAATGCTGCACAGATATGCACAGCTGCCAACAGCAAGAATGTGGTCCTTGTATTTAATTTCTAAGTTATCTGCATGTGACAGCTTTCGTAAGGGATTATTTGTTTGAAGCAAACAAGCAATAACATCTTTTTTTGTCCTTAAAAAATATTCTAAATAGTCCAAAAGTAGCTTCTAGGTAAAAACAATAACAAAAGTTCCTTAAATATATGGCATGAGAATTGGACAGTCCATCAGAGAGTTATAATATAATCTTAGAAAAACAATAGATTGATATTTCTAGGATTTTTTACTCATTTTACCAAATGAAATGCTTTCTATTGAAAAAATGAAATACCACCTATACAGCATGGATAATGCAGCAAATTTATAATGGAGTTCTAATATATATGGTAACTTTGAAAAATATTATATTGAGGTACATGTTTGTGAAAATCTAACTTTAGAAATGTGATGACATGAATTAACTTCTGAACTTCTGTAGTTGCCTGTATAATTGTGCAATGGGTCTAATATTCCAGAATGATTGTTTCCATTGGAAAAAAAATAATTAATGATTTGAGCTTTTGGTGCTTTGTCATATCTCATGCTGTTATTCATGAATTATTTCATGATGGAACAGCAATTATATCTCTCTGTGGAGTTTAATAGAGAGAACATTTTCTATTTTGCAGCACACTGCATATTTGATGTATTAAACAGAGACTAGCCAAACTAGGTATGCATTAGCAAAGTAGTTTTTGATGACTCCATGAAAGTAGTGAACACTGGTAATCTTGTAATATAGCAGAAAAACTTTAGTTACTTAACAGTCCTTATTTTCAGAATTGGGAAATAAGTACTCACACTGTTGGGAAGATGGTAATTGATAAGATGGTTTTGGGTAAATGTGAACACATATCCCTTATATAACATTAATCTAATTCTATTTTCCATTCATTTTTAAATTCATATTACAAGATTGTATAGAAATAAATTAGAGAACAATGATATACAGTATTAAAAATGACAAGATTTTCTTTATGCACAATGATAGCAATATGCAAACATTATCAATAGCGCTGTGCTTTAATTTGTCAAATCATCACTATATTTGTCCTTTAGATTCATCACAGAATTCAGATTTGAAGAAAGATTTCATGTTGATTAATGAGCTCCTCTATACAGTCTTGTTTGCATAATCTCATGATGATTACATTAAGTACTAAAACATCATAGAGTCTCCTGGAAGAGATCTGTAATTATTCAAAGAAGACTGAGCAGTCCATTCATACAGGAAAGACTCAGTGAATAAAAATGTCCATAGTCTATATTTTAATATACATTTGAAAAGACATACTATAGCACTTGTCCATTAGTATGATATAAAATAGCAATAGTTAATAATCACATAACACTTTAAGTTTGCAAAGTATTTTAAAAATATTATCTCATGTCATCCTTACTACAATATGGAAGGTAGGCATTATTACTCCATTTTACAAATATAGAAACTGAGGCAATTAAAATCTAAGTGACTTGTAAAGATTATACAACTAGTAAGCACCTGAGGTTACTTTTAAACCCAGGTATTCCTGATTTCAAGTCCTATCCACTATTTTATCTAACTGTGTGTATGTGATACAGATAATAATAAGAAAAACAAGTTGGGCCCAGAGTTGAAGAGATCCCCAAATAGCCTCCTTTATTGTATGCAAGAATGAAAGCAAAAACAAATATTTGCAATACTAATATTTTACAGTGTTGCCATGACAATTACCTGTAAGGAACTCAAAATGACAGTCACACAATGGGCAATGAAGAGAATCATCTGATGAATTAAAGCAGACAATATGAAGAGCTCTGAAGAAGCATGTGAGTTAAAAAGATCATCAAAGAATCATATGATAGGAAGAGAAAATGGCCAGGTCAGATGGAAAAAATAAATGAAAACAAGTAGAAAATCTGAGTGTCCCATAGATATCTTTCAAGATTGGAAAAAAAATAAAGTAAGACATTAATATTTAGGGAAGTTCTCTGGAAATCTTTGGTGAGAGCATGGAAAAGAATTGAATCAATTGAATAGGCTTGGATTGGATGTGAATAGTATAATTGTAGGGAACTCTCAAATCAAGGAGATCATAAATCCATTTGAAGTTTTGAGTATTTAATCTTGAGAATGTACAGATAACAACTAGTCTTGACTGGTTGATTTTCTTCAATTTAATTATGAAATTATCATGAGTAAAGGTCAACCTAAAGACAATGACATATGAGTACTTCCATTTCATATTATGCATGGCCTAATTAAATTCCTTAAAGTGTATGCCATTTTTATGTCTCATTATCTTAGTTACTTGTCCCATTTATTTTGTCGTTTCATCAAGCACAATTGAGTGTTATTGCATAGGCTTTTGAGGATTAACCCTCTTCTATTGTCAAAAAAGAGGAACTCTATGACTTGTCCATCTACATCACAACATAGTTGAAATTGATTACTTTGATGATACTCATTTGCAATTACTGACAAAGCCTATGCTAATAGGGCTTCATATATTGCAAAAGATTTTCTTTTTGGGAGAAGAATATTTTAGAGTAGGTGGATATAGAGATTTCTTTTGATGAAAATTCTGAAATTTTATAATTTTGAAAAAGAAACCAATATTACAGAACTGAATAATGTATAAATAACAGATTAAGAGTAGCTGGTAGATACATGACTCCATTATGGTGGTTTTGCAAAAAAGGAAACCAATGTCCACAGAAGTTAAATAAATTTGCTAATTTTGAGAAAATTCTGTGCAGTCCAGACTTGAATCACTATAGTGAAGCTTTTTTTTTAATTTGTTTTGTTTTAATTTGTCTTTTTCATTATAATAATCTTTTCAGGATTTTATTGTTGTCATTGATGGCGGGTTTTGCTAATTTTGTTTTATTTTTTTATTTTTGTTATTTTGTTTTGTTTTCATTTTGCTATTTTAAAGTCTATAATATTAGAAATGTTGTGCTTTTCACAGTATCTCTTTTGAATATGTGCACTTCTTATACTCTTCTTCTTGTACTCACATCAACACCTGAGCTTACAGGCACACAGCAGGATTGACTATTTATTTTTCCTAATTATTTTCTAATTATTTTCCCTGCCCAATGGCTTACTTTAACTCTAATTCATCCTTCATTCAACTGTCATTTCCTAAAGTGTAGTCACCCCTCTCATCAAAAAGCTCCAATATTTCTTTATTACCTCTGGGACCAAACAAAGTTTTCTGTTTAACATTTTGCATAACCTTAGTCCTTTATACCTTTCCATTATTTTTGCATTTATCTTTTATACATATTCTACTACTTAAATACATACTCTATGATTCAATTACTCCTCTACTTGTCATTTCTCATACATCATACTCTATTTTCTCTCTCAATATGTTTGCATTGCTTCTCCATCCTCACTTCTATCTCTTAGTTTCCTTTAGTTCCAAGATGAAGCTCAAATACCAACTGCTGCAAGAAGATTTCCTGTTTCCAACAATTCCTAATGCCTTCTTAATTGATCATTATACTTTTTTTTACAATTCAAGAACATTTTATATGTGTGTTCATTATCTGTGCTTGAATTTTGTGAATCATTAACCTAAGATTTCTTGTTTTCCAAAAATACATACTCAAATGTGAACATTTGTTTTTCCTATATATATCATGGGAGAATGAAATTCACCCAAAAATCCCATACATCTAATTTACTATGGTCATTTTGTCGACAAGCACATTAAAGCTATATTTATACTTTGGAAATTCCCTCTATAAAGGGAAGATGAAAGTGTGAAAGGCATTAGGAATCATATGTCTTTTAAATTCCTATAAAATTTCTATTTAGGCAACTTTGATTAATAGTTTTGCTCTTCCATGTGAATAGTCATGTTTAGCCTCTTGTAACTGTCTTAATGAGGTTAAGGCTTGTGTTTGTGAAACATGCTTTAGTGTTCTTTGGGAATGGAAATACTAATTTGTAGTAAAAACAATCATCCTAACTCAGAGGCAGAAATGAAAAACATAATGATTTGCTTTAAGGCAATTGAAAAGGTAGCACAATTTCATCAGCCTGCACTCAAGTAGAAATTGAAATGTATGTTTCCCCTCAGGTCCAGAGTTGAAATGATAAAAGGAGAGGACTATTAGAAACCAAGGAGAGGGCCCAAAATAAAGTAAATCAGTCTTTCTCTATTTTTCAGCTCCTTTTCATTTTGTTTCATGAAGATGTTGATCAGTTCTATTTAGATAGGATGAATGAAGTGAATGTTCAGATACTATCTGTTGACTAGTCTGTACAATCATTGTTCTACAAATTATAATTTTCAATGATTCATTACACAAAAAACAGAGAGATTCAGTTTACTTTCAATAAGTATTCCTCCTGCTGACTTGAAGAATGTAGACATATAAGCAGAGGTAAAATTTCAGAGATGTGTATGTTTCCCTCCGGGTGTCATTGCTTCAGCATTTATCCTATTATGTCAAGTGATGGTAATACTGCATTATTCTTATCGTTGCAATTAGTAAAGATCTGACCACAGAGATATAATCATTTCATTTCTCCTGTGTTAATATTTCAATTCTTCTACTCAAATTATATGGGAACCAATAGAAAGAAATTTACATTTTGGTGAAACCACTGCAAATTTTTAAAATGTATAAATTACGCTTTTTAAAAATATTCTGTCCATTTCTGGATTTATTCCAATGCTAAGCAAAGCTCTTGCCTTTCCTCTCCTGTCAACATTGAATTCTTCCTTGTACCATAATGAAACAGTTCAGTAAAATCAAATATGTCAGTCATCATGTCTGACATTGAGCAAAACAGTCTATAATCATTGGTCCCAGAAAAAGAATGAATATCTGCTTTCTGGAACAAAAAATAGGTAGCATGAGATAGGCAGATCATACCATTACCCTCACCTGGAATGGTTTTTTGTTTTGTTTTGTTTTTTTTTCTCCTCAGATTAATGGAGAAAACTCTGATCCCAAGAATCTTTGAAACAGTATTGCTTCAAGAGCAGACAAATGGCTCATTTGTAGAAAACAATGATTTTGTCAGTGGAAATGGCATTAAAGAGGATAGACCACTATTTGCTTTGTCTCTACAATTAAAGGATCATAAGACTTTTCATATAATTTGGAGCTGAATGCTTCTATATCACTTTTTTCCCTATTTGAATATGAGCTCCTTGGGAGGGAGGAACTTAGTCTCTATTTCTATATCTAGCTCTTACTACACATCTTAACATATAGCAAGTGCTTAATATATGCTTCATTCATTCACAAGGTTTACAAAATGTTCTATTCTCCCCCACCCTGAAAACTCAAAATGTTATTTATAAATGATGATACAGGGAAAGTGACTTGTTGAGGGGTTCACAAATAGAAAGAGTGCAGACTGAATCTCAGATCTAAGATTTCTGAGTCCAAGATTAGTTTTACTCCAGGTAAATTGAAGTAGATTATTTATCTGAGAGGTATCGTAGTACAGATACAGAATAGACTTAGAAATAGGTTACTTGGTTTTAAATGCTCACTTAGACACTGTGACTTTGAACAGATTACTTAACTAAAACCAAGATTCCTTTTTTGTTAAAATCATATGCTTGGATGAGATGAACTCTGATTCTTTCCCCACATCTAAGTTGGTGATTAAACAACTAACTGATGCTTTCAAAATTTCAATGTACTCATGATCTTTCTATGTGACCATTTCATCTGTCAATACAGTTCCAAAGCCATCCCTCCCAATTAATCCTTGAATATATCCTCTCATAAATCATCCATAAAACATACAATAAATAACCCACAAATGATTGACTTGGAGTAAATAACTTAGGATATCTTTATAATATTTATGTCTTTTTAGTACCAGGATCTTGAGCCTCAGTCATTTGGATATCTTTAATTTTTGCCTGTGTATCCATGTAGAAAAAGATAATGGTTTTGGGCAAATATCCCATGTTACCATTTCTAATGTTTTATTTAAAATATTTTGCAATTATTAAACTGAGGAAAATTATGAGGAGAATGACTTGCAAGTCACAGAAATATGCATAATCACTAACATGATTTTTTCAAGGATACTACAATAATTTAAAATATGCTAAATAATTTAATTTTAAATATTATAACTACTTTGACTTCCTTTTTCCTATTTATGCAATTTTGAGGCCATAAACAGAAAAGTCATTAAAATTCCATAGGATTCTATAGCCTTCAGCATCTGTCAGTATAATAGACCCTTTAGACTCCTGCTGGGCACACCCACCCAGCAGACACTGCTAAATTGATGGGGCACTAGACTAAGTGATTTTTCATAAAAAAAATCTGGCAGTTGAGGAGAAAAAAATGTTTTTATTCTAATGGATTGGATTTGGCCACTGGGATCTTTCTTGTTCACCACAATAAATTTAGAAGTTGCCTGTAGATTTATACAACTCAAGTTTTTCTTAGCTATCAGAGAAATTGCCTCCCTGGCTTCTGCTGCTAAATTTGCTTTTTAATACTTTCTTTAAACATTTTCTTCCTGCTTTATTCTGCTGGCCTTCTGAAGAATATAAACCTGGGTCCTGACTGAGAAGCTCATAACATTCTTAATGCTGGAAAAATGCCTAAATATGGGTGACAGATCAAAAATAAAGGAGTCTTCACTTAGTCTGAGAAAAATAAAAGAAATAATATTTCTAGAACTTTTCAAGTTTCACATTATACTTTGCCTCCCCCCCAAAAAAAAATCAAGGAAAATAGAGATTTCATTTAAGTCCTACCATGAGGGAAGATCCTTATCTGGAGGGGTCCAAGATTAATTTGTTAACCATTGCTTTCTACCAGTGGATTTATAGCATGGATTTATAGCACCATGGTAGATGAAGCTACAGAAAAAATAATATCTAAAGCATGTGTCTAACATGCCTTAAGGACAAAATATCACAAAGAATTCCAATTGAATCAGTGAAAACAAGCCCAGCTTGTTAAATATTGACCAGGTCAAGAGCATACTTTAATATGACATACAGAATAGAGTAGCATATGACACAGCAACTACAAGGTGAATTATGTGGGAGAGGAAGATGTCATAGGAAAGAGAAGGGAGAGTGAGAGGGTCACATAAAATCATTTATATATCTGTGGACTGAGAGTACTTGGGTTGTATGGATTTCAAGATCCCATTCTGTTTAAAAATTTATCATGTTGTGTTTCCCTTGAACAAACAGTCTTTTTGGTTAGTATAGTAAGAAAATTTGTATGTAGTCAATATCAATTAACAATGATAAGAAGATTGCTAAGTGGAAGCTAGAAGTCCTATATAAACCAAAGACCAACGTCATGTAATTTGCAAATTAGATTATATATTAGCCAAAAAATCACATACTGGAAATATATGTTGAATCAGAAGAAGACATCTAGGCTTTGTTGGCAGAGATTTTTAGTTCTAAGGTAAGTAAATCTCAGACAAATTCCAGATTTCTTCAGTAAGTTCTACTTAGAACATCAAATGATGGCTTTGTGATGACATGGAAAACCTTAAGATGATATACACATTTAATGAGCTAACTCTATGGTGGCACAATACAAATTATTTCTCATGCTCCTGCCTTTCTCTCTACCCCAGGACTCTTCTTTTTCCTAATGATCTGTGCTGTCTAGTACTGCCAGTTTCAATCTAGAGTTATGTGGTTGATTTATCTTCGCCTCTCCCCAACATCTGCTTCTGCATTACTGACTGCCTTCACCACCCCATCTCCCATTGCCATTCTGCCTGCCTCTATACCTTTTTTTTTTAACTTCTTGTCCCTGTACTTCCTATCAATTTCCCCACACACTTTCTTTGTCTGACTAAAATGTAATTAAGCATTTCTCCCCAGAGCCATTCTAATCATTTCCCTAAAAAATTGGTCATGCTTGTCCCATTTTATAATTTCCTAAATTAATAATCAATTCACTTTCTAGTACCAGAAAGGGAACAGTCTAGTGCTAATACATATTACTTTGTGGTTTATTCCTCAGTATGTCATTATCTTCTCAAAGATATCTGTACCATTTTAAGATTTCTTTATTAGCATGATGTTATGCTAGTTTTATTGTACAGGTCTGGCATTTATCATAGCTTGGAAACTGAATGGTATTACTGGGATCTACCTGGCTTCACTTATTTTAATATATAATGTTTGGATGTGGCCTTAATTAATTTATCAAGTGGTTTCCCATGTCACCTCTAACACTTAGTTCCTGTTGCTTTTTGTTACCTTACACTGACTTCTTATATGCTTACTTACTATATGATTCGGTGGCATATTCATTGGGTCCGTAACAAGGTACAATTTCAACATATTAGGCTAAATACATACAATAGTACTTTTTTTCTAATACATGAGGAAAATATATAAGGTGAAGTTAAAGATGGATTAGAATAAGTTGAATTATATTTTGGATATATTAGTAATGATAATATTTATTTAGCTCAAAAAGTGTTTTTTAATACTTCTTCACCTGGTACACTCTACCTAGTCAACTTGATTAGGGTATTTTGCTATGTACCCTTTCACTCTCAAAACCTCAGTCCTGTACATACTTTCTTCTTCTTAATCTGAAAATAGTTACTAAATACTATCATAGGTTCAGGAAAGGGAACGGTAATTGGAAGAAAACTACCTTTCATATCCACCCCTCAGTATATCTTATATCACTCTCCATCAAGAGTTTATATTCCATAGAAATGTAAACACAGTTAGGGCAGAAACTACGACTTTTGTTTATATCCACTGTGTAGCACAGTACTGGTTCATAGTAAGCACTTAAGACTTTTTAATGCATTATAGACATGAGATTTCTATTCATTATATACTTGATTTAAACTCATGATGCTTATATGAAATTGTGTCAGATTTGTCAGTCATAAAGCTAATGTAAGGCATCAATATCATCTTTTTGGATCATCTTTCTCTTCTTAAAATTTAGACATTTACAGGATATGTTTTCACCATCAACAATGAAAAATACTAGGCAAGAGAAAAGATTAGATATTGAAAAATGAGAAAAATAAGTCATTGATGCATAGATTTGAAATCCATGTCACATAACTTAGGCCTAACTCCTACAAAGAAAACATACAGCAACCAGATTTTCAGATTTGGTTGTTTTCTTCAGTCCAGAAATCATGCCAAAGTTGACTCATAATCCCTCCTTAGTTACTGAGGTTCACATGTTTAATTCTAAAAAAAAAAAAAAAATTAGCACTAATTGCACAAATAATGCTTTGCTTTGGGTCCAGTAACTACCAGGCATATTTTCAATCATATTTAGCAAAACAATCAATCTGAAGCATGTTTTGCAATTTTCCCCCAGTGTGGGTAATTATGAAGTTTGGAAAACTTTAAACAGTAGCTTGCACTCATTAATTTATGCAGCAATAACAATTTTGGCATGAGGTTAGCATTACAGACCAATAAAACAGATGAGCAGGCAGAAGTGTCTCTGGCTGAAAAGACAATAGGCCTCCGTGGGCTTCACAGCAAAGTTCACAACTAATAAGTATTTACAAAAAGTGACTGACAGCAGTCTTTTCATCTTTCCTTCTGGAATTTTTGTGCTTGAATCAAGCAAAACTCATGGTCTGCTTACAGAATATTTACAACTCTAATGGCTCAGTACAATACCTATAAATAGGTACTATACAGGATTCAGAACTAGAAAGTACCTTATAAATCAAATAAAAACAAAATTATCATCAAGAACAAAAATAAGTAACTTTAATATGAATTGATATCCTTTTTATATGAAAGATGTGTTGACAAATTCCCCAAATGAGTCATGTATATTAACTCATTCAATTATCCTGTGAGGGTAAGTGATAGAAGAAACTGAGATTTTGAGGTGTTAAATGAATGTTCAGGGTCACATTGCTATTAAGTGTCCAGTAAGGATTTTGAATTGAGGGGTCTTGAGTTTAAATATAGCACTTTATTGATTATCCTCCATTACCTTGCACAATAGAAAAGCCAGGTAAAGAGGGATGTTTTAAGTTTATAAGTAAAGAGCACAGTCAAGGGAATTCAACAACAAAATATCAGAAGAGTGATCTGAATTAGGAGTTTACAATGAAGCAATCTGAATAGCTGAATTTAGATTGAAAAATGGACAGGATCACGTGAAAAAAGGCATGATGTTTGAAACCAGGGTCATTGGTTGTTTTAAATTGCTCAAATTACTGTTCAGTTGAATGCGGAAAAATATTTGGACAAACTGTTCTGTGCACTGCAGAACACAGAATCAGCCATTTGCAATTTTTTAATTTTATTTTTAATTGTTTTTAGATGTACAGATTATAGTTGGAAAAATTATTCAAACTCCCAAATAATGTATAGGGAAAATTCTTCCAAAATCATCTCATTTTTAAAGTGAACTATAGTAATTACTTTTAAAAAATGTAGTATTATGTTATGTCTAGTCCATTGCAGATCTTGTGAGTAGGTTAGTTAATTTTCTAATTCTTAGAATAATCGCATTTTGGGGCATTAGGAATTTAAAAAGAAAAACAAATGGTTTGTAAAATGTATAATTCATAGGTTTTTATGGGGCAGATAAGTTGCGCAGTGGTTAGAGCACCAGCCCTGAATTCAGAAGGATCTGAGTTCAAATCTGGTCTCAGAAACTTCCTAGCTGTGTGACCTTGGGCAAGTCATTTAACCCCTAATTGTCTCAGTAAAAAGCAAAAATATATATATATATATATATATATATTTACATATATGTATATATATGTGTGTGTATATATATATTTATATATAATTTGTGCCAAGGTGTAATAAAGTTGGTAACCCTAGTGAGGCATTAAAAGTAATGGGTTCTAAATCATTAATTGTGGAATTTCATTAATTTATTTATAAAACATGATCTTGTTAATGGCATTTAATTGTTATACTCTGAAGTTGTATTATGGTTTCATATTCATTTTGGGATGTGACATAGACCTGAAATGTGCCAACATCATTTTCTCCTATTGATATTAAAAATTTACAGATGGAATAGTATAAGACGGAAAATGTGTTCATAATTAGAGTACTTAGTATTTCATACTTTAAAAAAATTTGATCCTGACATTTTAACTGTCTGTTCCCTCAGAATAAGATTTGTTTT
Organism: Myrmecobius fasciatus; assembly: GCA_023553655.1. NCBI lineage: Eukaryota > Metazoa > Chordata > Mammalia > Dasyuromorphia > Myrmecobiidae > Myrmecobius > Myrmecobius fasciatus. Next base: position 2,503 of record JAJPUD010016052.1, on the reverse strand, counting down.
GTTTTAGTTTCTAAACATGGCAATTCCCACTTCATTTTTCTATTTGTGCTCTTTGACTATGCATAATTGATTTTCTGATAGAATAGAGAATTCACCTGTGTAATCATTTATTTTCACCAATCATCTTTGCCTTTCTTTCTTTTCAGTTCATTACTCTCTCAAAATTTAAGGCTATGAAATGCCAAATATATACATCATACTTTTGTTTATATTTTGAAATTGAATATATAAAAGTAATTTGATTGTGCTATTATCATTACATACAAATGCCTGATTAATTGGATTTGTACAGAGAAATGACAGTTGTCCTTAATGCTTCAATGATGCCAAATAGGGATGCAATATGGTAGATTGAAAAGGATACTAACTTTGGAGTCAGAGGACTACTAATTATACTTCCTATGTGATCTTGGGTAAGGCATATAAAAGCATGGGGCTTAGCTTTGTCATTTATAAAGTTAGTCTAGATGACTTCTAGTCATATATATATGTATATATATATATATGTATATATATATATATACATATATATATATCAATATATTAATTTGGCATGGAACAAGTAGACCAATTTAGCCAGAATCGATTGTTCTTTTTATTAGGTTAATTCAGCTTAGTCATGAACAATTGATATTTTTGCAATTTTTTAGAAGTGGTTTCATTTCTGTGAGAAGAGTTTTGGAATAGTGTTCATATAGCTCTTGGGTTTGTCTTGGCAGGTAGACCTCCAAGAGTTATTTTGTCTACAATAATTTTAAATGGAATTACTCTTTCTCTCTCTTGCTGATGGGCTTTGTCAGTAACACATAGAAATGCTGATGATTTCCATAGTTTTATTTTATATCCTGCAACCTTGATATAGCTGTGAATTGTTTCCAGTAAGTTTTTTTGGATGGTTTTCTAAGATTCTCTAAGCATATCAACATATCATCTGTAAAGAGTGATAGATTTATTTTCTCATTGTCTATTCTAATTCCTTTATTTTTTTTTTCTAAATCCAATATTTCTAGTACTGATTTTTGGTTGTAATTCTAAATCCTTTGCCTCCAAAATTTCATATTCCACACTCCAATCCTTTAAAGTAAAAGCTGCCAAAACTTGTATTATCCTGGTTGTGACTTTGAGATACTTGAATTGCTTCTTTTTAGCTGCTTGAAGTATTTCCCCCTTGGGAATTGGAATTTGGCTATAATATTCTGGGAAGATTTCATTTTGGGATTTATTTCAAGAGATTATCAGTGGACTCTTTCAATTTCTATTTTGCCCTTTTGTTCTAGAATATTAAAGCAGATTTCCTTGATAATTTCTTAAAAGATTATGTTGATATTCCTTTTGTTGGTGTTAGCTTTCAAATTTATTTTTTTTCAAATTTATATTCTCTCTCCCAGTTATATTTTTCAAGATACTTATTTTTTAAAGATATATTTCCCTTTTTTTAATTTTTAAAAACATTGTTTTATATTTAGTGTTATTTTGTGTTTCTCATAAAGTCATTGGCTTTCATTTACTCAGTTCTAATTTGTAAGGAATTATTTTCTTCAATTAACTTTTGTTGCTATTTCCCCTCCAGTGATTTTTGTGCTTCTCTTTTCATTTGTCCTATTGTGCCTTATAGGGCATTCTTCTCCTACTTTTCTTTCTTTCTTTCTTTTTTTAACTTCCTTTACTATTTCATCTAGTCTGTTTTAAAAGAGATGTTTTCTTCAGTATTTCTTGCAAACTCTTTTGCCAAAATGTTGATTTATTTTTAATTATATTTTTCCATTACTCTCATTTCCTTCCCAATACTTCTTCTAACTTTCTTATTTCATTTTAAAAATCCTTTTTGAGCTTTTCCATGACTTAAGACCAATGCATATTTTTCCTGGATGCTTTGGATATAGGAGCTTTAACTTTATTATCTTCTTTTTTTTTAAGTGTCAATGTACTTTTTTAAATTTTTTTTTATTTTATTTGCATAACATATATGTGGGTAATTCTTCAACAATAACCCTTACATAGCTTTCCATTATAAATTTTTCCCCCCGACTCCCCACCCCTCCGCTAGATGGCAGGATATCCACTACATGTTAATTATGTTAAAATATTGGCAAATCGAATATATGTATATATATTTCCAAACTTGTCATTGTTGTGCAAGAAAAATCTTATCTACACAAATGATATATCAGATAAAGGAAACACAATGTAAGCAAACATCAATCAAGGAGTATGAGAATGTTATGTTGTGGTCCACATTTCACATCCCTCTCTCTGGGTGTATATGGCTTTCTTCAGTGAACAATTGGAGGTGTTTTGAAACATTTCATTGTTGAAGAGAGCCATGTCCATCAGAATTGATCGTCATATAGTACTGTTGTTGTCGTGCATAATGATCTCCTGGTTCTGCTCATTTCACTCAGCATCAGTTCATGTAAGTCTCTCCAGGCCTCTCTGAAATCATCTTGCTGGTCATCTCTTACAGAACAATAATATTCCATAATATTCATATACCATAATTTAT
>JAJPUD010016051.1:22692-34252 GCA_023553655.1 Myrmecobius fasciatus | reverse complement strand
GAAGGAAGGAAGGAAGGAAGGAAGGAAGGAAGGAAGGAAGGAAGGAAGGAAGGAAGGGAAGGAGGGAGGAATGGAGAGAGGAAAGAAGGAAGGGAGTGAAGAAGAGAGGGAAAAGGGAGGGAAGGAGAGAGGAAGGGAAGGAGTGAAGAAGGAAAGGAGGAAGGCAAGGAGAGAGGAAGAAGAAAAATGTGTATATAAGAATGACTATTTATCAAGCACTATGCTAAGTGTTTTTTTAAACAAATATAATCTTATTTTATCATTCACAATTATTCTTCATGGTAGGTGTTATTATGGTCTAGTCTTTATTTTAAAATTGAGGAAACTAAGGCAAATGAAAATTAACTGACTCGGCATCACAACACTAGTATCTGAGGTCACATTTGAACTCTGATTTCTCTGATTCTAAGCCCAAAACTCTACCCACTGTACTTACTACCAGCTGCCTTATTAAAATTGCTATTCTTTTCTAAGTTTGTGAAGGTTTTTTTTCCCTTAAAATGAAAAAAAAACATACTGATTCATTTTCCATATCCGTTTGATATCCTTTATTTTGCTCTGGATTGTCTCTAAATGAGTGGTCTCATGGCCAGATAACCATTCATCAGTAGGGCAGGCAGAAAATGAGAGACAAAAACTTAGCTGTCCACATGAGAACTAATGAAAGATACTTTTTTTATATCTAATAGGCCTCAAAACGAAACCAAAAAATAATGTAAAATTATTGGAAGTAGCAGGGAGCAACAAGGTTACAGATTTTCCAGGTTTTTCCTTTCCATTTTTACATTTATCGATGATATTTTAAATGTGACTTTGGTGTTGTGATTGTTGTTAGTGACAATTTATTTCTTTGGTGTCCCAAGAGTTCCATCCAAGGTACAGAAAGAAATAATTATGTTAGTAATATTCCCAAATTTACACATTCTAATTTTTAGCATGGTAAATCGTTTGAGAGACCAAAACAAGGAAAAAAAGAAAGGGGAAAGGACAAGAATCTGACTTACTTCACATTTGAATTGTTTATTCCCGAGTCAGAACTCTATAAAAAATGTATTTGTAAGTTTTCCAAAGGCTAAGGATTTTGCACAAGTGGCTATGAGTCTATAAAGGACTGCCTAAGAAAGCAAAAATCAAAAGGTCAATTAAGTTTGTTTATGTCTAAAATTTTTGATTTAATTCAGTTTTATTTCTCTAGTTAAAGGATTTCAGTCATTCCTTAAGTACAAAAAAATATATTACTATACATTTAGAAATTCTTTCAGTACATCCTAGATGTTGTGAAATCTATAAAAAGGAAATCATTAATGTCTGTATTCATGTATGTTTTCTAGCCAACAACATAAATTCATTTTAATAATAAAGGATGATACTTGAAGTTATACATATATGTATATGTGTGTGTGTGTTCACACAGACAGATGCAAATCTATAATGGAAAGGTTGATGACATTCAAATAGTCAGGTAAGAACTATTTATTAATACCTCTGAATCAATGAGTCCTCTGACTCCTGATTGACTCAGAATGAATGTAAATAGAAATCCTTTGTAGTCTGGTCAGAAACCCTGAGGGTCTTCCCCTTCAAGAATTATTTATTTATATAGTTTTTTTTTCTTTTTACTTAGGTAAAAGAGGCCATTCTTTGCCTCAACTGCTACCTCACTTTAATCACTGAATGAGTAATGCTTCAGTCAAACTTAGTCTTGTCAAAGACCTTAGTCCAAAAGGCCAAGGTCTCATGTGCCATCACCAGCTATCCTGATCTATATCTCCCCACTGAACCCACATGGCTCTGGAGGGGAAAGTAAGAAAGATGACCTTGCACAACCCTCCCTCACTTAAATCCAACTCAATGTCATGGTCTTCTTCAAGAATGAATGACAAGTGGGGCAGCTAGGTGGCCCAGTGGATAGAGCACCAGCCCTGAAGTCAGGAGGACCTGGGTTCAAATCTGGTCTCAGACACTTAACATTCCCTAGCTGTGTGACCCTGGGCAAGTCACTTAACCTCAATTTCCTCAGCAAAAAGAAAAAAAAAAAGAATGAATGACAAGCAACAACTACAACAATTAAGTATTTATTTACGTTAGTCACTATAGTAGGTGCTGGGCCATATAGTGACAAAAATTATATAGTTCTTTTCCAAAGAGGATTTAAAAGTTTAATGGTGGGAGTTAGCCTAGATCAAAGCTTTTTAAACTGTGAGTCATATAACTGAATGTGGGGATATTAAAAAATTTGGCAACAATAAAAAGATATTTTTATTTTTGATAATGGTAAAATTTTTACCATTTATAATCAAACAATTATTTTAAAATAAATTTCTTTATGATTTATTATCTGTAAATGTTTGATTTGTATATCTATTTTATATACCCCTGTACCTGGCATCATGTAAAAATTACTTGAGCAAAAAGAGATAATGATTGGAAAAAGTTTATATATAACTACAGAACAGCCCACTTAATTTGATATCATGCCATGCTCTGGTGCAGTTATTAAGAAGATATCTGGATTATTTTCTCTTTATGAACCAAGGCTAGATACCTCTCCAAGTAGGATAATCAGTTTGTTTTGAGTGGCTAAGGATTTTATTCATTTATTATAAAAACAAAAGCAAAAACAAATAAATTAAATATAAAACAGGGAGTTAATTAGAATCATAGAATTTTGCAAAGGATAAATCGAAAGAAAGAAGTTATAGTCTGGATCCTAAAAGGGACATGCTTGCCTTGAGGTGGTCTTAGTAATAATCTTTCCTCCTCCTTGATTGCAAGAGGATCTTGAAAAGCTCAGTCAGTCAGAAGATTTAGAACTTTTCCTTGGTATCCTTGTAGTATTCATGACATGCCTGGAAGCAAAGTTTCTATTAGGACTTAAGAAAAATCAAGTTGAGGAAAGCAGATTCAATGATCTAAACATATCCCAGAAGGAATACTTTTTATCTAAGGGGGAGAACTTGAAAACTGCAACAAAAGGTTTTCCAGGAGCTTTGATTTAACCCCTTTATCACATGTGTTCTGAGTTAGAGTTTATGCTCTCCCATATGCTCTCTTTGGGAGAGACCCTGAAAAACTTTTGCTAGGATGTTTAACTGTTGTTACCACTTTTCTATGAGTTAATTAAATCTGTGTGACTAATGTCACCTAATAATCATAGGGAGAAAAGCACCAGTAAGGGTTCATGGCTACATGATTTTGGAAAACCATCTGCTATCACTCAGGATTAGTCCAAGAGTCCAGAAATGAAGCAATATTGTTTGGGTAGAGATACAAATATTATCCTGTACAGAAGAGTTTAGGAATTCACTTCCATTATGGTACAAATATCAAATCTAAGAGTTCTGTTCCTAGTACTGCTCAGTAGCCCATAGATGTAAAGGACATGGTAGAAAGGAAATTCCCCTTCACAAAGGAACAGGTTTCAGGTGTATAGCCCTTGATTTTTTTTTTAAGTGGTTTCAGGGCGTTCTGTCCACAAATATGCAGCTATCAAGAGTCCTAATCCTGGTCAGTGATTTTTTATTAAAAAAAAAGTGGAGAACATCGACCCACATTGTCCATGAAATTATTTTCTAAGGCAGCCACAGGTGATGAAGAGCTGAAAGCTAAGTACAACAACCTCCTACTGCTTGAGTTCTATAAATTCAAATATATACAAAATAAAAAAAGAAAGACTGAAAAAAGGAATATTAAAAATAATACAAAACATTGTCATGTGTCCACCAGAACATTAGAGAGGATTCAAAATTTGTGACAGTAAATTTTCATTTCTAGGAAACATTTATAATAATATTAGACTATTTATATTTATTTTATTATAGTATTATAAAATATTTTTATTTATTATATATTTATGATTTTGCTTCCTTGTGGGTTATTCTTTTGTTCTCTGCTATTCGTGTTTTACTTTATTTCTTGTTTCTTCTTTCATCCCCCCTACCTCTCCCAAACAGCACGGCTATGTATATGCATGTGCATGTGTATATACGTATATATATATATATATATGTACACATGTATATGTATTTGCATATATGCAAACCTGCCCACATACATTTATCTATACATACCTACACCGTTACATATACATATAGACACACACAGACACACACAGACATATATATACATACACATATACATATTATAAATATACATTTACACACATATAAACATGCATTTAAAACAATATTAATATGACTGGCATATAATGTAGATTTCTCTCGTGATTGAATCTTTTTGATTGAATTGAAAGTTTGACTTTGACATCAATTATTCCTAGCCTTACTTTTCTTTTTCTTAATAAATTCTACTCCTGGTCCTTGATGTAGTGTTTGTGTATATTCCTTTCTAATTAGTCTTTGATATTGGCTTTTAAATGTTAATTTTTCTATTGAGTTTAGGTTTGGTTGAGACAAAATCTTGAAAATCTGTGAGTTCGTTGAGTATCTTTTTTTTTCATTTAGTATTATGTTTAATTTTGCTGGGTATGAGATTTCAATATATAATGTTCCAATATCTGTGGTCTTTTATTCTAACTACTGATAAATCTGTACAATACCATTTGTACCTCCAGAATATTTGATTTTTAATTTTTTGTTTGTTTTATTTCTTTCTTGTAAAATTTCTTCTTTGATATGGGAATTTTGAAATTTAGCAATAATGTACTTGTGCATTTTTCCTTGCAGGAACTCTGAGATGGTGATTGGTAGGTTTTTTCTATTTATACTTTCCCCTAGTGGTTTTTTCTTTTATCACTTCATGATAATTTTATTTGATTATTTCTTGTAATATCATGTCAAGGTTCTTTTTTGGTCACAGCTTTCAGGGAGTCCAATTATTCTTATATTTTCTTTTCTTGATCTGTTCTCCAGATCTGTTTTTTATGTTTCACATTTAATTCATTTATTTTATTCATTCTTTATATTTTGTTTTGTTATTTTTTATTCTCTTATATTTTTTATATTTATTCATTCTTTATATTTTGTTTTGTTATTTTTTATTCTCTTATAGCTTCATTGGATTCTCCTTACCCAATTTAAAGAATTATTTTCTTCTTTAAGACTCTATCTTCCTTAGCAATATTGTTCAGTAAGAAACAGCCAGCAGGACGATTTCAGAGAGGCCTGGAGAGACTTGTAGGAACTGGTGCTGAGTGAAATCAGCAGAATCAGGAGAACATTATACATGAAAACAACAATACTATATGATGATCAGTTCTGATGAACATGGCTCTCTTCAACAATGATGTTATTCAAACCAGTTCCTATTTTTCAGTGATGAAGATAGTCATATACATCCAGAGAGAGGCCTGAGGGAACTGATTGTGAACCACAACAAAGCATTTTAATGCTTTCTGTGAATATTTCCCTGCATTTTGTTTTCCTTCTTAGGTTGTTTTTTTTTTTCTTCTCTCTTTCTAGATCTGATGTTTCTTGAGCAGTAAAATAACTGTATAGATATGTATACATATATTGGGTTTGTCATATAATTTAACATATTTAGCATGTATTACATTACTTGTCACCTAGGGGTAGGGGGTGGAGGGAAGGAAAATCTGATCTCTAGGCAGTACCTCAGAGTTAAGAGACAAACATACCATCAAGAGACAAGCAGGGATTGTTTCACTGACTGGAGATTTGAGTAGAGCGCATATACTATTTCTTAATTATGTGGTCCAATGGATGGAATACCTGACATAGTCAGGAAGATTCAGTTCAAATCTGGCGTCAGACACTTACTAGTTGTGTGATCTTAAGTAAATCACTTGACCCAGTTTGTCTCTGTTTCCTCATCTGTAAAATGAATTGGAGAAGGGAACGGCAAATCACTCCACTATATCTGGCAAGAAAACGGCAAATGGATTCATAAAGGGATCACAACACAATAATGACAAGGGGGGGATCCTCCTTCCCAGACCCAGGGCACTGAGGAAGGGTAGGGGGCCTGTAGCTTATGTACAGAAGCAAAATAGGGGAAGGATAGCCTAGTGTTCTAACTTTGGACCATCTTCCCAGGTGTAGTCTTATGTCAAGACACAAGATAGGAGAAAGATGATAGGAGAAAGGATATACACTCAGTAGAATTCAAAGGGGTAGTCCAAGGTCTAGGAGTTCAGAAATCAATCTAGTAAATTTTCATAGCAATAAAACTATATCACAAGTCAGAGTTATATATGAACCCAAGGTTATAAAACAGAGTCTAAAAAACAGAAAAAAAAGATCACACAGAAATTCCTATTTTGAAGTACAAATATTAATATTATGGGATTCTGACATGTCAATGAAAATAGATGGTGAGATTAGTTCCCTTCAAGCTTATATGAGCCTCATAAATATATACAAACAAAATACAGAGTTCAGCATGGGTTAGGGTAAGCCTTAGATGTTGTGCAGATCAAGAACAGTTTCATGTATTTAACCTGAGGGTTGAAAAAAATAGGCATTTTAAGAAGTGGATATGAGGAGGGAATATATTTCCCACATTGATGTACAAATAAAAGGAGATGGAATGTCATGTATGAGGAATAGCAATAAATCCTGTTCGGTTGGAACATTGAGTGTTTTAAAAAGTTAATGATTAACAAAGCTGCAAAGGTAAGATAGAGGCAGATTGTTAAGGTCTTTAAATGTCACATAGAAATATCTGATTTGATCACTAAGAGGTAATGGGAAAGTATTATGCAAGAGAATAACATAGTCAGACCTGTGATTTGGTACTGTTATATTGGCAGCTTGAGGAAAACATATTGGAAAGAGTAGAAACAAGGCAGGAAGATTATTAGGATACCATTACACTAATCTAAGCAAATAATGTGAGGGCCAAAATTATGCCAGTGGACATATGAATGAAAAGACTATATAAGAAAGGCATTTGTGGAAGGTAGAATCAATCAAGGATTGGCAAGTAATTAGATATATTGACTGAAGAAATCAAAGGATTTAAGCACTGGTTGACTAGAAAGATTATGATTGCACCAAATTATTTCAGAAGGATTTGCAAGAACCATAGTGCCATCAACCTGAAGTAATTATTCTATTCATTCTCTGAGACCCTTTGTGCCCTTTAATATATCTTAAAAATAGAAATCAAAGTATTTTATGGTTCTTAACTTCTTAAGCTTTAGTTCCTTGTGTGTCTTAATTCTCAATGCTATTTTTCATAGAATTGTGTCACCCTAATATAACCATACTCATTTATCTGTGCTTGTTTCTATCCTTTCTCCATAGTTCTCTTTTTTATTTAAATATTAAGGTCATTGAGTTCTATGTGCACACACATCCTTATCTTCAGATAACTCATTTATTTTTTCTCTTTTTATATCTTTATTTCATTCTCAAATATTCCCTTTTTTATTAAGCCAACTTCCCCTAAAAAAAAATTGAGTCTGTTACCCTACCTGTCTTTTATCTGATGATCTAATCTTGCAAAATTTATTTAAAAAAATAAATAATACTCATTTCTATCCAAAGTTCTAAAGTAGAAACGAATGCCTTTTTTTAATGAAAGTCAGATTCAAAATATTTTTTCTGTTGTTTGTTCCATATCTTTTTTTGAAATGTGAAAGGATCATTTAGGCAAATCAACAATTTTTTTTTTCTTTTTGCTGAAGCAATTGAGGTTAAGTGACTTGCCCAGGGTCACACAGCTAGGGAATGTTAAGTGTCTGAGTCCAGATTTGAACTCAGGTTCTCCTGACTTTAGAGCTGGTGCTCTATCCAGTGTGCCACCTAGCTGCCCCCAAATCAACAAATTTTAAGAGAGCGCCGACATTTGTTTTCCTATGAAGTGAAGTGAATTTCTTCATACAAGTTTATGTATATTTGTTCTTCCCTCTTATGATAATTCAGGTAAAAGTGAGAGTCATGTATTGTCTATTCCTTTCCCTCTCATTTTGTTGATGTTCAATTGTTTCAGTAGTGTCCAAGTCATCATGACACCATTTGGAGTTTTCTTGGCAAGAATATTATAGTGATTTGTCATTTCCTTCTCTAACTCATTTTACATATTAGGAAACTAAGTCAAACAGGGTAAAGTGAGTGACTTTCTCAGAGTAACACAGGAATGTGAAGTCATATATAAACTCTGGTCTTCATGACTCCAGATTCAGCATTATGTTTGCTGGGCCACCTAGCTACCTCTCTCCTGTTTGTGTACCATTTCATTTGTACATCTCAATTATGAGAGATCATTCTCTCTCTAAAACTTCCATTTTCATTTCTCCCTCACTTTCCTGTCTTTTAAGACCATCAAAATATAATTAAAACACATGTACAGCCTATATATTGACTATATTTGACTTCTCCAAAACTCCTGATGATATTAGGAACTATGTGTTAACTTAGAAAATCATCATTTAACTTTATGTATGTTACATTTTATTTTTATTTATTTTATTAAACATTTTATAATTACATGTTAATCTGGTTCAGGATGAGCATTTGACATCTCTAATCTAAAGCCAAGCTTAAACTATGGATTATGATCCTATATATGGTCTCATAATTGAATGTGGTTATTTAGAAATTATGAATTTTTAATCAGTATTTGATTCATCCACCTATTTTATATACCTATATACTCAGGATCACTTAAAAAATTTATTGGGCGAATAGGAGGACCAAGTGGAAAAAGTTTAAGAAACTCTAATCAAAAGGAAATCCTCATCTCTTTGGTCAGTCTGTGGATTTAATAATGACATCAAGGCAATCTGATATATTATTATTAATTTTTTTCTTTTTTCTTTTCTTAATGAGAAATAAATATAGTAGGATCATCACTTTTTTCAGTAATTTATGTCAAGTCAAATGTGTCTTTGAGAAATATAATTTACAAAAACCATCCTGGTTCCTATACTTTAATGAATCTGTAGATCATTTCCCTAAAGTTTAGATAGCTACTTGGAAAGCAAGTATAGGGAGCTTGTTAGATATTGATGTTTCTTCTTGGTTAATTTGAGATATTTCTCCCAAAAGCTTTCTTATATTTCCATTTTTCAAATACCTATAATGTCCTCATCATTGGGTTGAACCCAAGACAGCTCTCTTTGTATATTTGTTCATATACTACCCTTCATGATGATATTTTGCAAATGATCTTTCAACTTGGCAAGGTTATCAATTGTTCTTCTGACTTTGTAGCCTTTTTAAGTTCTTTGATGTTCTCTTTAATGGAAATTTTGTACATTTTAAATAAATTTGTACATTTAATGGAAATTGTGTACATTATATATAAAATTATTGTAAAATATCTATTCCATTCATATCATAATTTCTGAGTACAATTATTATATATATCCCTTCTACTACCTATTACATTTTTCATTATTAATAACTTGATATAATGGAATTTTTAATTATATTAAGTAGCCACCATAGCTTTGTTTTCTACCTCTTCATTGTGTCTTTTGTCTTTTTTACTAATTATGATACTTTCTTTTTAAAAGCTGAATATGCAAAGATAGTTAATTTCAGAAATGTCTTTGTCAACTAATTGGTTGTTTCAGTTCAGTTAAAATATAATCAATTTTCCATGATATTATAGAGTCATTGTAATGTTTAGTGTTTTTGTGTGTGTGTGTGTGTGTGTGTGTGTGTGTGTGTGTATGTGTGTATGTGTGTGTGTTTTTACATATTGGGAGGCAGAATCAAGATGGCAGAGTAAAGGCACGGACTCTCCTGAGTTACACCCGAAACTCCTCCAAATACTTTTAAATGATACTAAACAAATTCTACAACAGAAAAAAAAAAACTAAACTAAAAACTAAATGACAAAAAAAATGGAGAGAAACAATGGAGAGAAATGGCTCCCCTATCCAGAGAGAATTTATAGAAGAATTCAAAAAAAGAATTCAAAGATTAAATTAGAGACATTGAGGAAAAGCTAAAAACTAAAACTAAAACCATCCAAGAAAAATATGATTTTGAAAAAAAAATTAATCAATTAGAAAAAGGGTACAAAGGCTCAAAGATGAAAACAACTCTTTGATAATTACAACTGGGCCAGGGGAAGCCAGTGAAGTTATGAGAGATCAAGAAATAACAAAACAGTGTATAAAGAATAAGAAAATAGAACATAATATAAAATGTCATAAGAAAAAATGACAGATTTGATGAATAGATCAGAAAGCAAAAAATATAAGAAAAATTGGACTGCTGGAAAGTTCTGACTAAAAAGAGAACCTTGACACAGTAATGCATAAAATAATCCAAGAACACTGTCCTGAAGTGATAGTACATGAGGGGAAAGTAGAAATAGAAAAAAATCCACTGGTCAGCCCCTCAAAAAGATCCTTTGTGGAAAACACACAGGGATATTATTGACAAATTTCAAAGCCACCAGATCAAAGAGAAAAATTTTCAAGAAACAAAAAATTCAAATATGCTGGAGCTATAATTAAAATTGTACAAAATTTAGCAGCAACTACAATAAAAGACTACAGGTCCTGGAATCATATTTACCAACAAACAAAAAAAGTAGGCATACGGCCAAAAATATATCTAGCAAAATTATCATGTATCTATGAATGAGAAAAAAATGTTCATTCAACAAACATGCAGATTTTCAGGACTTTCTATCAATCAAACCCAAATTTAACAGAAAATTTAATATATAAGAGCCAATATGAAAGCTTAATTTTAAGAAACTTAACATGGACAAATTATTTTTGTATATGTATATACATATACACTAAATATGTAAATGTATATATATATGCTCACATGTATGTACATAAGATTCACATCAACAATAGTGTAGCTCAAGTGAAAGATTGGAAGTTAAGGCAAATATAATAACCATGTTATACAAATGAGGTACAGAAGAAGAAGAAACAAAATGACATTAGAGGTGGAGAGGACAAGGGCTAATAGTTCTGAAAACCAACTCACATCATGAATATATACTATAAAGAGTATAACAGCCTGCAAAATTTATGAAGAAATAAGGGGGACGGGGGCAGATAGGGAATCAGGAATCAAAGGATGAGGAAAATAGAAAAGGGAGGGATCCTTGGGTGAGTGGAGGTTAAGTAATATCAAGACCAGTTATGAAGAAGAATTTAATTAAAAAGGAAGCAAGGATAGGAAAGACATAAGTGTGTTTGTGGGGTGGGGATGAGTGTGTGTATGTATCTGTATACCTATATATGTATACTTAAATATAGCTTTTCTTAAATGTAGCTTGCTTGGGATAAAGAGGGATGAAAGGAGCAAAAAGAATTAAATAAATAAGAGGAGCATCTGAGAAACAAAGAACAATTTACAAGGAATTAAAGAAAAAATATTCCAAGGTTTTGCTTGGCCTAATGTTAAAGAATTCTCCACACATATGTTTTTGTTTGTTTTTTGTTTGTTTTTATTCTTTTTGATTGTATTTTATTATATTGTCTTATTAAAGTGTTTTATTTACAAAACATCTGCATGGGTAATTTTTCAACACTGACCTTTGTAAAATCTTCTGTTCCAAATTATCTCCTCCTTCCCTCCACCCCTCCCCTAGATGGCAGATAGTCCAATATATGCTAAATATGTTCAAATATATTTTAGGTCACATATATATATAT
>JAJPUD010016051.1:0-20061 GCA_023553655.1 Myrmecobius fasciatus | reverse complement strand
CACTAAGTCTACCACCCAAATGATGAGCTTCCAGTAGTGCATTTCCCCTGATTGTTTTAAAGAGGACTAAACTGACTTGTCACAAATGCAAAAAGTCAAAGCTTTCACATGGATAAGTAATGAGATTGCCTCTTGCATTTCCAGATTGAGCAAGATTGGAAGACCTAGTTAAAAAAAAATAAAGATAACTCAATAGATTAATCGATAAATTATATGGACAGGTGATTGATGACAAATAGATAAATGAATAAATACAGAGTTCTCCATTATATATGATCCTACTAGATTAGCTAAAATGATAGGAGGGAAAAATGACAAATGTTAGAGAGGATTGGAAAAATTGGGTCATTAATTCATTATTGTTGGAATTATGTAATGATCCAACCATTTTGGAAAGCAATCTGGAATTATTCTCAAAGAGTTATTAAACTACCTATATCCTTTGACCCAGCAATACCATCACTTAGTCTATTTCCAAAGATGATTAGAAGTAAAGGAAAAGAACCTTTCTATTTTAAAATGCTTTCAGCAGCTCTCTTTGGGGTGGCAAGGGAAGTGAAAATTGCAGGGATGCCCATGAACTGGGGAATGACTGAAGAAGTTGTAGTGTATGATTGCATGCTATAAGAAATTATGAGCTCAATTATCTTGGAAAAACATGGAATGACTTCCATGAAATAATGAAGAGTAAAATGAATAGAACCAACAAAAAGTATGCAGTATACACTAATAGTAATATTGTTTTGAGAAAGATTTTGAGTGAATAAGTTATTTTTTCAATTATAAATACTCAAGTTAACTATAAAGAACATATGAAGAAAGACATTATCTGCAAGAAAGACATGATCTAAAATCAGAGAACAAATTGACAAATGGAAGTATAGAATATATGTAGAATGATTTTGCATATTTCTTCCTTTTTGTATTTAATGGTGGCCAACTCTAGAGCAGCAGGGGAAGATGAAAGAAAAAGAAAGGAATTCACACGATAATTTATCAAAAATATAAAGTTGCATTAAAATGGGGAAAAACACTCTATTAAGTAGTTATGAGGCTAAGAAACAAAAATAATAAATAACATAAACCACATAATAGATAATTGAAGACAATGACAATGATAGTGCTATGCATTTACATCTGTCAGATGCAGCTAGAATAATTCTAAAAGGGGAATTTATAACACTTAGCAAAAATATTAATAACAATGGAGAAAATAATATTTGAACTGAAAGTACCTATGAAATAAAACTCAAAATTTAATTTTAACCTTGAATATGGGCTTCAAACAGAAAATGACTACATGCGTGATTATATGTTACAAAAATAATTTTCATGATTTTACATAGGGAAAGTGCTATAATTTACAACCCATCATAAAGTCTTTATTCTATCTTGAATTGCTTACTTTTTCAAGGACACCTCAAAAAGCATTTGTATCTTCCCATTTAAGATGGGAACAACTAGTTACCTGGTTCCTTTAAAAATTGTCCTAATTTTTTGGAGAAAAAAGTGAAGAGGTGAAAATAAGAAACTGTTAATTTATTTAAGATAGTTTTAAGAACATAGCCATCTGGCTACCTTTTAATAAATAAAGGAAAGGAAGCATTTACTTTGTATAGGCACTTTTCATAGCATTAGAATATAAGACAAAAGCAAAAACAACCCCTAATCTCAGGGAGTTTAAATCCTATTGGCTAGACAAAATATACATACAATACAGAAAGTAGATCAAAGATAGTTTGAGAGGAGAAGCAGTTGATGAATTAGGAAAATTTTCCTGTAGAAGAAGCACATGAGGTTTCTCTCTCTCTCTCTCTCTCTCTCTCTCTCTCTCTCTCTCTCTCTCTGTCAAGAATATTTTTTTTCAATTCTATTTTGATTGTAAGTTTTCTCTTGTTAGTATGAACTGATATTTAGAAAAGTTCTTAATCTGGACTTCCTTTCCTAAATAATTTTATTTATACATTTCTTTTTTTCTAGGCTGAATTTTCTGACATACACAATTCTGCTTTCACAAATTATGCCATCCCAAAATTGTCTTTACAAGGTTTTTCACCCATTTGAATTATCTATCTTATGTTAGGCAAGCTGTGTTCTTGGGTAGGAGGCTTTCCCACATTCATTACATTCATATGGTTTTTCTGTAGTATGAACATTATGACTTTGCTCAAGTTTTTGGATAAGAGCAAAGCTCAAAAAGTTCAACAAATCATTTGATGTTCATTAGATCTGTCCTCTGGCTAAAGGTCTTCTTAGATTCATGATAACCATAAGATTTCTGTACAGTATAAGTTTTCTTAAGTTCTGATTTGTGGCTGAAAGCTGTATCATTCATTAATCATAAAGTCTACCTCCATATTAATCAGAGTCAGAAATATATTCTCTAAATAAATCCTCTTCCAATTTCTTGTTTGTGTACATATATATATGTATATATATATGTATATATATATATGTGTATATATATATATTTCTGTTTCTCTCACCTTTACCATGTTTCTTTTCCACTCTTGTGGAAATCACAATTTCATGTTGTGGAAAAAGATTGAAACTTCTACCATCTTTATTAAAGTCTTGGCCTTTCATTCTATCTGGAGGCTTCTTTGGGGGTGATTTTTATTGACTGAGACTTTTCTCTTCATCGCTCTTTTACCTTTTTAAACTGGTATCACATTCCTAACCTTTCTACAACTTTGAAACAAAAGAACCATCCCTTGTAAATCTTTTTTCTGTCATCTTCCATTGGAATAGCTTCTGTGCTGATTCTTTGATTTTTTTTTTAAACAATGAGCTGTTTTTGTTTTTGTTTTTTGTTTTTTATTTTTTCCATTTGCCCACCTGCTTCTTAGAATTTCTCTACCTGTAATCCAAGGTGGTCCCCCTTGCTCCAAGTAGCTCATCACGTCTATTTTGGAAACATTAAGTTCCAGGCAGACCAGGTGTCCAGAGTTCTCCAAGATCCTTCTAAGGAGTGGCCAGGTGTCCCCACTCTTACACCAGGTGCTACATCTTTTAAGCTCACTGATTCTGGGTGATCCCAGAAGGCCAGGGGCCATTTTTATTTTCTTCAATGCTGTCTCCTCGAGGGGAAGGACAAAACTCTCACAAGTTAAAGCTGGCAGCCTGTTTGAAGACCATCAAGAAATGGAAGTCCACTTCCTCTTCAGGAAATATACTTCCAGCTTCCATGGAGGGAAGAAGAGAAGAAATGACCTGAGCTAAGAAGGAAAATACTCCTTCAAGTAAAGTGCTGGAGGGAAAGGAAAAGGAAATCCTGCAGGAAACTTAGGCTGGCTGTTGGTGTCCATCAGAAGCTAGATATGGGAGGGGGGAACTGACAAAATTTTGGAGAAATTGAGGAAAATTCAAAGTTAAACAAGTTTCTGGCCCAGATACATGTCCAGTCTAATTTTGGATTAAAAAAGAAGAGGAATTCAAGCTAAGAGTAGAGAATTTGCAAGGATGAAGGAAGACCGAGAAGGATTTGGGAATGAAATTTGAGGGATTACACTAGAGAAGAATAAGTAATGGACCAGACTGGCCTGGGGAAGCCTAGGGAAGGGGAGCAAATAGGAAGAGAGAGAAAGGAGAAGGATGAGGGGAAGTAGGAATGGAGGCTAATCCATTTGCCCATCTGGTTTTCCTTAAAGGGAAAAGACTGTACTGGTGGAGCTGTTGGGGCAGGTGGAGTTCTCAAATTGTTGTGGGGTGATCTAGGAAAAATTTAACCACGTGCCTGTGAGTGCAGAAGTCTACACCCAACAAAGGGAAAGGAGGAGGAGAGAGAAAGGGAGAAGAGGAGGAGAAGGAGAGACAAAAGGGGAGGAGAAGGAGGAGGGACAAAGGGAGAGTAGGTGGAGGAGGAGGAGGAGGAGGAGGAAGAAGAGAGATAAAGGGAGAGGAGGAGGAGAGACAAAGTGGGGGCAAGATGAAAGGAAGGAAAAAATGGAAGGGAAGTAGATAAAGGGAAAGAATGAGAAAGAAGGAGGATAACAGCTAGAGGAGCAAAAAGAGAGGATGGGGAGGAAAAGAGGGAGAAAGGGATGCCCTGTCTCTTAAATTATAAAATGTTGATGGTAGGAGGAAGGGAATTCCAGGAATGAGGGTTATCCAGTGCAAAGAGGTGGAGATGGAGATTCATGTATGAGAACTGCAAGGAGGCCAGCATTCCTGGACTATGGAATACGTGAAGGGAAAGAAATGTGTCAAATTCCTGAAGGTTAGGAAAGGCCTGGATGTAAAAATCTTTAAATACCAAAGAGAGGAGATTATAGCTAGTTCTGCAACTTGATGTATGCATTCCTTAAAAAGTAAAGAAGTAAAAATGATAGTTGCTAATTGATTTACAGAGTCCAATGAAAATGGCTAGTTGGATCCTTCTAATCCAATAAAGCAACAAGCATATATTAAGGATTTCCTATATAGCAGGCACAGTACAAAAAATTAAAGAAAATCAACAAAAATTAGATGATCCTACAAATTGGGCAATAAAACTTACTGGAATGGGGGGAATATAGCACGATATTTTCAGTCATATTGTCAAATATCTTCAGTGAGGACAAACATGACATCAAAGCCGGCTACCATACTGATAGTAAATTCTTCAACCTGAAAAGGCTTTAAGTCAAACTGACAGTAGAAGAAAGGTTAATGCATGATTTTTTACTTGAAGATGGTAGTGCACTCAATGCAGCCTCTGAAGCTGAGATGCGACACAATATGGATAGATTCTCTGCTGCTTGTGCTAATTTTGGCCTAACAATCAGCATTAAAAAATTACAGGTCCTCCTTCATCCATCAACACACTCTCCATATGTGGAACCATCAATTATAGCAAATGAAGAAATTTTGAATGTTGTGGATAAGTTCACTTATCTTGGCAGTTTATTTTCCAGTGACACACACAATGATAATGAGGTTAACACATGCATTGCCAGAGATAGCTCAGAGTTAAGGAGGCTTCCCAAGAGGGAAGAGGTATTAGACTGATTATCAAACTTGAAGGTCTACAGAGCCATTGTGCCGACCTCACTGTTGTATGCTCATGAACATACAGTATACCAGAGCGATTTTAGGAAACTAAATAGCTTCCATATGAATTGTTTTAAAAGGATTCTGAAAGTCATCTTACAGGATAAGTTAGCAGAAACAGGTCTTTTTGAACTAAACTGCAAAGCATTCAAATTCTACTTCAGAGAGTGCAACTTTGCCATATTGCTCAAAAGCAAAATAAATGCTTTTGCCAAAAAGACTATTGGATGTCAAACTCCCACAGAACAAGAGCTCACAGAGTGGTCAGAAAAAAGCAATACAAGGACACTCTAAAGGTCTTTCTTAAGAACTTTAGAATTGATTTACGATATAGCAGATACTGGCATAGGACTGCCAGCAAGGCATGCCCTCATTGGAAAAGGTACTATGTTAGATGAGCAAAGCAGAATTGAATTAGCTCAAAAGAAATGTGAGGAACACAAATTTAGATGATCCACTTCAAATTTATGCATTCCAAGCTCAGACTGATCTGGTCAGTCAAGTCGGAAAGTATTCTATTCTATTCTAACATAATTATGTCATTTTGGTCCTTTTTAAGAATGAATGAAAAACACTGTGCTAGGTGGTGCAGTGGATAGAGCACCAGCCCCAAAGTCAGGAGGACCTGACTTCAAACCTGATCTCAGACACTTAATAAGTCCTAGCTGTGTGACCCTGGGTAAGTCATTTAACCCCAATTGCCTCAGCAAGAAAAAAAAAAAGAATGAATGAAAACAACCAACCAAGGTTAGGGGCACAAAATTTAGCTAATAATAACAGCAGTTTAGTTTTTAGTTCTGTCAAACTCTTTGTGACCATTTTGGGAGTTTTCTTGACAAATATGCTATAATGTTTTGCCATTTTCTTCTATAATTCATTTTGTAGATGAGGAAATTGACACAAACATGGGTAAGTGGCTTGCCTAGGGTCACTCAGCTGGTAAATGTCCAAGTCCACAAATGAACTCAGGCAGATGAGTCTTCCTGAGTCCAGACCCAGTGCTCTATGCACTATGGTGCCGCCTAGCTGCCCAATAATAAAAAAATGGACACCTAGTAAAAGTGATAATAAAGTTTTATGCATGTTAAATGGTTAAGAAATACATAAAAAAATCACATAAATAATGCTGACATCCTTGCCTTGGGGCTGCTGCTCAGTTTATACCCTATGATTCCCATAGTCAGATGAGATGGGGTGGGTGAATTATGTGGGGGCAGACAAGCCTTCCCCCACCCATCCCTCCTACAGTACCATAAGTTCAATAAATATATTACTTTTCTTGAAAAAGGTCTGAAATTGGATATGAGCGGCAGAACTTTGCCCCAGCAAAATTGTTGCCACACAAGAAATCCAAGTGTTACATTTAGGTCACAAGCAAAGCCAGAATCAGCCTATCATGTGTAAGATTTACCTTTACCTCAAGATGTGAGACTGGTAGCAAACCTGATTAATAAGGTGTTTGGGGGAGGGGAATTAGGGGAGGGAACCATCTCAGATACCAGGGCCATAGAAGTGGTGTATAATAAACATCTTTGGCTGGGCTTTTTCCTGTCCGTATGGATGGTGCCCTAGTACCTCTCATTGTATCATGGAATCACGTAGATGACTGCTTTCTTCTTCTAGACAGACAGCTCTTCTCAAAGTCCCTCCTTTCTGCATAATAGGGTTTATTCCCCAATTGTCCATCTGTGGAGGTAATCCCCCTGAGGTATGTTCAGCCATATTGATGCACTTTTTCTCTACAATAAAACTGCTCAAAGCAAAAGAAAAAAAATATTGTTATGCTTAAACTGTTCCCTTATCTACCAAAAACAATGGAAGAAATTTATATTTTCAAAACAAGTTTGTAGCTTGATATTTAGCTTAATAAGGAGAGCATTTGATCCTAGAGGTAATGAGGTACCATTAGAGTTTAGTAAATAGAGCAATAATATAATTAACCCTATCAACATTTTGGGGGAAATCATTTAATTAATTGAATGGAAGATGGATTGGAGTAGAAGGAGACATGAGGCAGGGAGCTCAATCAGGAGGCAATTGCAATTGCCCAAGTAAAGATGTTGATGATATGAACTAGATTGCTGGCTATGTGAGTAGCAAGAAAGGTACCTATGAGAAACTTGTCCAGTCTGATTCTTTATGACCTCATTAAGGTATTACTTAACATAGTTACTGGTGTGGTTTGCTATTTCCTTCTTCAGTTCATTTTACAAATGATGAAACAGGCAAACAAGGTAAAGTGCTTGGCCAGGGTCACACAGCTAGTAAATATCTGAGGTGGAATTTGAACTCAGATCCACTTAACTTCAATGCACCACCAACATATGAATAACACTTTTTACTATTAAATGAACAGAGTGGATGTGCTTTGGAATGTGAAAGACCTGGTTTTTTTTTTTTTTTGTTGTTGTTGTTGTTGTTGTTTTTTTGTGTTTTTTTTTTTTTTTTAACTGAGAAGGACAAATTTTTAATTTCTCAATGCCCTGGGTAATCAAAGGCTCTGTTACAGCAAGGATGCAAACCTTCATTGGTGCAGGGATTTTCCACACTTAAATTCTCTAAAATGTTGAAATCACAGGGTTGAATCTTCCTTTCTCTTGCCTCTTAAGTTATCAGCACTCTATGTTGTTGGCCTTTCACATGTGCTGCCTCTGTGTTGTATACCATCAATTTTCTGAATTTACAACGGTCTGTCACCAATCCCTTTTTTAAACATTTATTTTATTTAAATAAAACAGAATAAGAAAAAAGAAAAACAGAAAAAAAATAAACCAAAATAAAATAAAACAAAAGAAAACATTGTCATGTGCCCAGCAGAATATCAGGTAGAATTTAAAATATATAACAACAGATTACTAGTTGAAGAAAGTATTTTATATATATATATGTATATATATATATTAGCAGAAAAATAATATTCATGAATGTTAATCTTTTTTAATCACTTGTAAATTATTCTTTTGTTCTTTGCTGTGCATCTTTTTAACTTTATTCTTTTTTCCTTTCATTCCCCCCACTCTTGATCAAGCTACAATTCAGAAAAGACATATTTATGTATACATATGTAAATATATAGATATGTATACATTCACACATATCCCCCTCCCCCCACACACACACTCATCTTTCCTTTCCCTGCTGACTCTTTGTTTTAATGTACTCTATAACTCATCTTGCTATTACTTAACCCTTCATCCATGGATTCCTCTGTTGTCTTCTTCCTTCACCCTTTGCTTCCCGATCTGTCCAGTCCTTCTCTCCCCACTTATTTCTTTATAGATTTTGGAGGGAGATATTGCTATCATTTTATATATGTAACTAGGAGCCTTCCTTCCCCTCTAATGCCTCTGTGTCCATTCTTCCTCTGCAACTCAATTGTATAACATTTACTATTTTTTAACCTTAACTCTACTCCAAACTTTCTTTTTAGCTTCCCTATTATTGATGTCAAATTTAAACACATGGAATACATTTCTTATATTAAAAAAAAACATGAACAATTTGTTCATGTTGAGTTCCAAGAAACTGATTTTGATATGGACTTTTATATGTTAAATTTTCTATTAAGAATTAACTAGCAGATTTTTAGGACTTTCTAAACAGAAAGTCCTGAAAAATCTTCAGTTTCATTGAATGTCTTTTTCCTCTTTCAGTATTATAGATAATTTTGCTGGATATGATATTTTTGGCCACAGGTCTAGTTCTTTTGATTGTCGGTACCGTCTTATATAATTCAAATTGTAGCTCTAGCATATTTGAATTGCTTTTTTCTTGTTTCTTGCAAAATTTTGTCTTTGATCTGGGATGATATTCCTACGCGTTTTCCACAAAGACTATTGTTGAAGTGGTGATTGGTGGATTTTTTCTACTTTCTACTTTCCCCTCATGTCCTATTCCTTCAAGACAATTTTCTTAGATTATTTTTTGCATTATTGTGTCAAGGTTCTTTTTTCTAATGGTCACTAGTTTCAGGCAGTCCAATAATTCTAATATTTTCTCTTTTGATCTGTCCCCCAAATCTGTTGTTTTTCTTATAAGATGTGTCACATTCTGTTCTACTTTTTTTTGTTCTTTATAAACTGTTTTGTTATTTTTTGGTCTCTAGCTTCACTGCCTTCCCCTTGCCCAATTCTAATTTTCAAAGAATTATTTTCATCTTTGAGACTCTAGACTCTATAGCTCCTTTTTCTACTTGGTTAATTTTTCCCCATAATCTCCTTTTTTTCTTGGATGGATTTTATTTATTTTTTTTTTAGTTTTTTTCTCAATGTATCATTTGATTTTTAAATTCTTGTTTGACTTCTTTAAATTATCTCTAGATAGAGAGCCATTTCACACTACTCTTTGGGACAGAAGTACTTCTTACTTCAGTGTTTTCTTTTGAAGATGAACCTGGCTCTTCCCTGTTCCAATATTAAGTTTCTATAGTAGAGCTTTTCTCTGGTTCATTTTTTTAAAAATAAGAGTTATTAGTATAAGCACCTGTAATCATGGGGTTGGGGGGGAATAGTGCATCTAGCTTCACTTCAGCTGATTGTGACTTCACTGTCTGACCAGGATCCCCAAACAAAGAACTCTCTCTCCTCCTGCAAGTGCCCACAGCCAGCAGTGTTTCTTCTCCCTGTTGTTTCTGCCTTCATCACTTGTGTTGGTTCCTTCTCACCCAGGGCCACATCTCTGCAGCACAGCTGGACCTGGCATTCCCATTCAGCCAAGGCTCATTCATTGTTGCCTGACTCAGACCACAACTCCTCAAGCAATCCAGGAGGTGAAAGTTTCTGAGGCTCCTTATGAGGCTCCAGCCATGCCTAGTGTTTGTGCAGAGTTAGCTCAAAGGTGTTTGCACTTCATGTTAATCCCCAGCCTGTGGCCTTTCTTCAAATTTTCTCAGGTTGTATCAATAGGGCCCTAGTTCTTCCCAAAGTTTTCTTGATTTTCCAAGAATCTATGTTCACCCTGAGGTGCAAATTTGTTGACTTTGTGGGGGAAATCTGGGGAGCTTGAAATTCACCAAACTACTTCTCCATCTTCCCAGAATTGTGTCCTGTCATATTTTTTATTCTTCTTTTCCATTATTAAACAACTCTCCTCTAAGACAAATCTTCTATTTTTTTTCAGATTGTTTAACAGGTTATTCTGTTATAAGTCAAACCTTCCCTGAAACTAAGTATCCTTAGTTCTTCCAACCCCATGAAATCATTAGATTCCCTGAGTCATTTTTGAGATGCTTGTTTGGATTCTTTCCAATCTGTCTGCATCTTTCTCACACTTAAGGATAGTAATTCCAAATGTATTAGGGTAATAGCCTAAATTGACAAGTTTATTTAATAAGTGAGTGCTGAAATTCTAAATTGCATTGCTATGGATCCAACTGAGAGATTTGGATCAGATGTGACTAGTCAGAAGAGATGGATGGATGAGCCAAGAAATAAGATCCAGTTTCTTATACTAGAAATCTTTGGGGATTTTTCCTCCTCAAATAACTAACTTGAGGTGGGCACTGACCCTAAACAATTTACTGAGCTAGTGGCTTTAAAAATCAAGAGTGGGGTCAGAGTAACTTGCAAAATGAAATATTACTTGCAACTGGAGGGAGACTTTAAAAAAACAGGAAAAAAGATTGAAAGTTCTGGTATTGCCTAAGGCATAATTTATCTAAATGAATACTAATTAACAGTTGCTTGCAATGTGGGTAGAGTAAGGTGGTGGAGAAAAGCCAGGAAGTTACCTTAGTTCTCCCTGATTTCCCTCAGAGACAACATTAAATCAAGTCTCAAAAACACAGAACCCAAAAAAAAAAAAAAGAAAAGAAAAAGAAAGAAAGAAAAATCCGAGTGAAACATTTTTCCAGCCAAGGATAACTGAGAAGGACTTCAAGAAAAGTCTGTCTAACTTGGGGAGACAGAGTCTATGCTCATTCCATGTGAGTGGAGCCTAGTAGAGGCAATGTCCAGGTAAGCAAGAGGAAAGCCTTTAGTACAGCATAGATTAGTAATCAGGACCCCTTACTTCCGACTTAGCAGGCCAATGAAACAACAAACCAACTATGAGATTTCTAGTCCTAGAGAAGAAGGCAGACTACAGGCCCAGAAACCAGGGCACAACAAGCACAACTAGTGAGGCAAGCTGTCCTCTGCGTCTTGTCACAGAAAGGCAGACACCAGGCCCTTGGGCTTCAGTACATGAATCTTGGGACAGTGACCCCTGTACCCCAGAAGCTCAGCTCAAATTTTAAAAATGAGCAAAAAAATAAAGGGGAGCCCTTTAACATAAAAAGATACCATGGTGATGGAATATACAAACTCACAAGAAGAAAACAATGTCAAAATGTTTACATGAGAAGCCTCACAGGGGAATACTAATTGTTGTCAAGCCCCAGAAGTCCTCTTGGAAGAGCTCAATAAAAGATCTTAAAAATCAAATGAAAGAGTTAGAAAAATATTTGGGGAAAATGAAAGATATGCAAGAAAATTATGAAAGAAAATGTCAATAGCTTTATAAAAAGCATAAATTTGATTGAAGAAAGCAAAGCTTTAAAAAATAGAGTCAACCAAAGAGAGAAAAAAGTTCCATTGAAGGAAATAACTTCTTTAGTAAAATTGGCTACACAGAAAAGGAAATACAAAAGCTAACTAAAGAAAATGATTGATTCAAAATTAGAAATGGCAAAGTGAAAGCTGTTGAGTCTATGAGACATGAAGAATCAATCCAATGAAATCAAAAGAATGAAAAAAAAATAAAAGAAAAATGGAATAAAAAGAATTTAAAAAATAGAGGAACATGTAAAATAGTGGATTAGAAAAAGAACTGTCTTGGAATATAGATATAGGACAAATAATTTAAAAATTATTGAAGTACTTACAAGCCATGATCAAAAAAATAAATAAATAAAAAGAGACTGGACAGCATTTTTTTCCAAGAATTTGTAAAGGAAAACTGCTCTGATATCCTAGATCCCAGGAGTAAATTAATCATTGAAAATCCACTGATCACATCCTGAAAGAGCTTCCCCAAATGAAAACCCCAGGGAATATTGCAGCCAAATTCCTAAACTATCAGGTCAGAAGAAAATACTACAAGTTACAAGGAAAACAAAATAACGAACATATCAAGAAGTTACAGTCAGGTTAACACAGGATTAAGGAACTTCTGCCTTAAATTCCTAGAGTACTTGGAATATGATATACTGGAAAGGCAAAGGAGCTTAGATGACAAAGGAGGTACCCAGCAAAACTGAGCATACTTTTTCAGGGAAAAGATAGACATGCAATGAACTTGGAGACTTTCAAATTTTCCTGAAATAAAAAGAAATAAGAAAAATTTTAATTTTCTGAAATCAAAACCAGAAAATTTGATCTTCAAATATGAGATGCAAGAGAAGTATAAAAAGGTAACAGGAAAGGAAAAAAAAACATAATATGCAATAAGATTAAATATTTTACATTCCTACATGGGAAGATGATACTTTTAACTTTTAAGAAATCTATCTCTGTAAGGGCAATTAGAAGTGGTATACTTAGAGGAAGTGGATTAAATTGACTTTGATATAAAGGATGTGAGTCAAAAAACAAATCATAGAAACAATAATTTTATCAAATTATTATCAAATATTATAATCAAATAATGAGACAACATATCTAATTTTATGAGATGCAGCTAAAGCAATACTTGGGGGAAATTTCATATCTCTTACTGGTTATATGAATAATAATAAAAGTCACATCAGTGAATTGGATATGCACTTTAAAAATCTGAAAGCTGAACAAATTTAAAATCTCCAATTAAACAACAAATTAAAAATTTTGTAAATTAAAATAAAGTGCAAGAAAATTGAAAATAAGAAAATTATTTAACTAATAAATAAAGGCAATATCTGGCTTCAGGGGGGTAAATTGAATAAATAAACCTCAGGTTAATTTGATTTTAAAAAAAAGTAAACTATATTACCAGTATCAAATATGAAAGAGGGTGGATTCAAGCCCAATATGGAGGAAATAAAAGCAATAATTAGTAGCCATTTTGCCTAATTGTTTGCTAATAAATTCAATAATCTTAAGTAAATGAATGAATATTTACCAAAGTAAAAACTGCCAAGATTAACAGAAGAGGACATAAAATAGAAAAATAACCCTATTTTGGGGTTGGGAAAAGAAAAAGAAATTGAACAAAGCACTAATGAAATTCTTAAGAAATAATCTTCGGGATGATATATTTGCAACTAAATTCAACAATTTTGAAGAACAATTGATTCTGATACTATATAAACTACTTGGAAATATAGGTGGAGTCCTTCCAAATTCCTTTTACCACATAAATGTAATGCTGATACCTAAAGCAACAAGAGCAAAAAGAGAGAAATAAAATTATAGATCATTTTCCTTAATGAGTATTGATGCAAACATTTTAAAGACAACAGTAACAATTGGAAACATGTCAAGTGTTCTTATTTAGGTCAAATGAATATAATAAAAATGACAATACTACCTAAATTAATCTATTTATTTAGTGCTATACCAATGAAACTCCCAAGAAACTATTTTACAGACCTAGAAAAAATAGATCCAGAAAATGCTCTTGACAAAATATAATACCCTTTCTTACTAAATACTAAGGAGCATAGGAAAAAAATTGAATTTTCTTTACAATGGTAAGCATTATCTATCTTAAAACATCAGCAAATACTATCTGTAATGGGGATAAGCTAAGATCAAGGATGAAACAAGGATGTTCATTATGACCACTATTATTCAGTATTATACTAGAAATGTTAACTTTAGCAATAAGAGAAGAAAAAGAAATAGAAGGAATTAGAATAGACAATGAGCAAACAAAACTATCATTCTTTGCAGATGTTATAATTAGAGAATCCTAGAGAATCAAGTAAAAAAGCTAGTTGAAGCAATTAATAACTTTAGCAATGTTGCGGAACATAAAATAAATCCACACAAATCATTTTTATACATTACCAACAAAGCCCAGCAGCAAACACTTTTCACATAAAGTCAGAAATATATAATTGGAAAAATATCAATTGCTTATGGATAGGCCAAGCTAATTAAATAAAATGACAATTATATGCATATTAATTTATTTATTCAGTGTCACTTAAATCAAACTACCAAAAATTAATTGATAAAGCTAAGGAAAAATAACAATAACATTAATGTGGAAGAACACAAGGTCAAGAGTAACAATAGAATTAATGAAAAAAATGCAAAGGAAGATGACAACTATACTGTATCCAAAACCATAGTATAAAGCAGCAATCATCAATACCATATACTATTGGCTAACAAACAGTGTTGTAGATGAATGGAATAGATTTGGGATATGTCAAAGTAGTAAATGAGTACAGTAGTCTATTGTTTGATAAATCCAAAGACTTCATTGTTGGGAAAATATGAAAACTGGTATAGTACAAACTAGGCATTGACCAACATCTCACAACATATATCAAGATAAGATCTAAATGATTTATACATACATGGTGATACCAATAAGCAAATTAGGAGACCAAGAGATAGTTTATCTGTCGGAGCTATGGTGCAAGGGAGTATTTATAACCAAACAAATATAGAGAATGTTATCACGTGGGAAATGGATAATTTTGATTACTTTAAACTAAAAAAGTTTTGCACAAACTAATACAACAAAGATTAAAAGGAAAGCAGAAATATGGGAAACAATTTTGGTTCTGATATAGCTCTCATTTTCCCAATATATAAAGAACTGAGTTAAATTTATTTTATTTTATTTTTTTATTAAAACTTTTTATTTGCAAAACATATGTATGGGCAATTGTTCAACATCAACCCTTACAAAGCTTTCTGTTACAAATTTTCCCCCCTACTCCCAACCCCTCCCCTAGATGGCAGGAAATCCACTACATGTTAATTATGTTAAAATACTTGACAAATCGTATATATGTTACATATTTCCACACTTATCATTGTTGTGCAAGAAAAAATTGTATCTACAAGAAAAAAAATCAGAGAAAGTAAACACAATGCAAGAAAACATCAATAGAGAGGATAAAAATATTATGATGTTGTGGTCCACATTTCACATCCCTCTCTCTGGGTGTATATGGCTTTCTTCACTGAACAATTGGAAATGGTTTGAAACATTTCATTGTTGAAGAGAGCCTTGTCCATCAGAATTGAACATCATATAATATTGTGGTTGCGGTGTATAATGATCTCCTGGTTCTGCTCATTTTGCTCAGCATCAGTTCATACAAGTTTCTTCAGGCTTCTCTGTAATCATACCCTGCTGGTCGTTTCTTACAGAACAATAATATTCCATGACATTCATATACCATAATTTATTCAGCCATTCTCCAACTGATGGATGGGCATCCATTCAGTTTCCAGTTTCTAGCCACTACAAAAAGGGCTGCTACAAACATTCTTGAACATATGGGTCCCTTTCCTTCTTTTAAGATTTCTTAAGAAACATTGCTGGGTCAAAGGGTATGCACAGTTTGATAACTTTTTGGGCATAAGAACTGAGTTAAATTTAAAAGAACATAAACCATTCCCCAATTGATAAGTGGTCAAAGTATATGAAAAGACAGTTTTCAGATGAAGAAATTAAAACTATCTGTAGTCATATGAAAAAATATTCTCCAGATTATTATTAATTAGAGAAATCCAAATTAAAATAGCTCTGAACTGCCAAATTTCATACCTAGAAAATTACTAATATGACCAAAAAGAAAATGATACATTCTGAAGATGTAAGGAACTTGAGACACTAAAGAGAAAGTATTGTTGGAATTGTCAACTGATCTAACCATTATGAAGATCGATTTGTAATAATGCCTTATGGATAACCAAATTGTGTATACCTTTTTGATACATTTCTAGGTCTGTATGACATCATTAAAAAGGGAAAAAGACATACATGCACAAAAGTAATTTTACAATCTTTTTTATAGTGGCAAAGAACTGGGAACTCTGGGGATGTGCATCAATTGGTAAATGGTTAAACAAGTTGTGGTATATAAATGCAATAGAATAATATTGTGCTATAAGAAATAATGAGCAAACAGATTTCAGAAAAACCTGGAAAGACCAACATGAACTGATTCTGAGTTAAATGAGCAGAACCAGAAAAAATATTGTACACAATAACAGTCAGATTGTATGATAATCAACTATGATCAACTTATCTTTTCTCATCAATATACTGATCTAAGACAATTCCAAGAAAATCATGATGGAAAATTCTATCCACTTCTAGAGAAAGAAATATGGAGTCTGAATTCAGGTCAAAACATACTATTCTAATTTTTTTCATATTTTTTCATTTTTAATCAGTTTCTTTTTTCACAATATGATTAACATGAAATAATGAAAATATGACATAATTTTACATTTATTATCTGTAGTAGATTTCATGCCCTTTGGGGAAGGAAGTAAAGAAAGGAGAGAGAAAGAAGGACTCAAAATATTATAAAATGAATGTTGAAAATTATATTTACATGTACTCAGGGGAAAAAACACCTATTTACAAAAGAAAAAAAATAACTGTGTGCATGAACTATTTTGCATATGTCTACAGTAAAGGATTTTAACAACAAACAACAAATGTATTTTTCTTTTTTAAAGTTTTTCTATGTCTTTTGTTCTTTTAATTAATTTTTTTTTTTTGGTGAGATGATTGGAGTTAAGTGACTTGTCCAGGGTCACACAGCTAGGAAGCATTTGTTAAGTGTCTGAGGCTGGATTTGTCTTCCTGCTCTATCAACTGTGCCATCTAGCTGCCTCTTATATTTTTTGCTATATTACAATTACTTTCCAATAGACCACTTCAGCCCAGAAATCCTCCCTTATAACAAAGAAGAAAGAAAAAAAAATGTCCATCAATTCAATAATTACCTCTGACTCTTTATATACCACATTCTGTCAGAATAGTCACCATACAACCTACAGCTAAGGAAGGAAGAATGTTTAACTAATTATCTGTTTTCTAGGACCAAGATTATTCAATTGCTATAATTAAGAGTTTCTTTCATTTGAGGTTTTTTTTTTTTTTTTTTTTTCTGTTTCCTGGGAGTTTTATACATGCTTTTCCTAATTCTGCTTACTTTGGTCTTTGTTCACCCCCCACATACAAATAGTATTGAGGGTACAAAAAGAGGCAAAAGATATCACAATCTCATGGAAGGAGTCAACATGCAAATATATACAAACTCGATATAGGGTAGATAAAAAATAATGAACAAGGGAAGGCAGCACAATTAAGAGGGAAATTCTTTCCTATATAAGGTAAGACTTTATCTGGGATTTGAAGGAAGTAAGGGAAGTCAGTTGTTTGATATTAAAATTTTGAAATTTAATTTCTACAATTCATTGTAATTATAACTTGAGATTTCTCACTCTCAGTCATTTGTAGATTACATTAGTCATAATTTTCACCTGTTTCAAACTTCAGCATGGCTTAAACTTGAAACACTTGGTCTGTCTCTTGAAGCCTCATTCTAATATTCTTTTTTATAATATTTTACTGCAAAATGTCATTTTGAGATAGGGAAATGGTTATCTTCCCTCATTTTTGTGCAATAAATTCCATGTTCTTAACCTAAGCCCTTCCCTCCCACAAAAAAAATTAAAATTAAAAACCAAAATTAAAAACTAAATACCCAGTTTGCTCCATAGCCCTTGTTAAAAAACAGTACCATAGGTAGGGCTGCCAACAAAATGTCAAAGGAAAAGTTTATTCAGGAAGTAAGAAAAACTGAGAGAGTAAGTCTTAACAGGGGCAAAAGCAGGGAAGAGACGGAATGTAAGCTATGCCATCTGCTATTGCAGTTATTTCTCTTATTTTTTTTTTTACTTTGTCTCTGATTACCCCTGAGAACCTACTCTGAGCATTTGCAAGAAGGTACCATTACACTTTATCAGACTTATCTGTTGCTCTCAAGAAAAGAGCAGCCATATTCTTCCTGATAGACTTTACAAGAACATGGCAGTCATTTCATAAGTATAATGGGGAAATTTAAAGCTCAAGGAATATACTCTCTAGGAAGCCATGTTTCCATGGCAATGAGTTTTTAAACATCAAGACTAGTTCTACTATTTTGTGAATTCTTGGCCTTTCCTATGCTTTCGTAGTTATCAGGTGTTTTGCTGTGGTTTTCAGAGTTCCAATCATAAACATAATGATGGAGAAAATTAAATAATATATTAGACATAGATCATTATGAATTTGATTAAAATATACCAATCTCGGTTACATTGGCTATAGAATAGCAAAAGATAGAAATAGTAAATGTTAAAAAGTGATTGTTGCTAAATTGGCCACAAAATGAAAATGATATTTTACATATTTTTTGAAAATTATATTGCATTTTCATCATTTTTTTCTCATTAAAATGAGTACAAAAACATATTTCTGTCCATACCCTCCAGGTAAGCACCTTAAGTCAGCCCCTTGGATCCTTCTTGGCTTTTAATTTGTGAAATTTCATCCAGTCTTGCCCAGATTGAGGCCTTTATTTCTCTTCTAGATCATTTAAAAATGATGGCTTGTGCACTCTATCAGAAATCTCCACTTCTTTGAATTCTCAACTAAGACTTTGTCCTCAGTTTGGAAAGTTAATTGGATGATGAGTAGGGGAAAATAAGAATATATTTGATTCATACTCTGGGAGCAATGGCATATCCTGTTTTCAAAAATAGGGAGAGGATGAGGATAAGATGCAGAAAACAAGGCATAAATTGAAGCATGAATATTGCTTGCTTAAAATAGGGAGCCATTTGAGATAATCACCAATATCTAAGGAAACTAAAGGGATACAGTGGATAGAGTTCAAGCCTATAATCAGCTAGACTTATCTTCTCAAACTCTTACTAGCTGTGTGACTGGACAAATCACTTAAACCTGTTTGCCTCAGTTCTTCGGCTATAAAATGATCCAGAGAAGGAAATGGCAAATTACTACAGGATCTTTGCCAAGGCAACTCCAAATGCGGTCTGAGTCAGAAACAACTTAACAACAATGAAATAGTCAATTATAAAAACGATTGTAGGGTCTCCTAGGGGAGAATTTGTTATTTGTTTTTTCAATACAGAGGACTGTGGTTTTGGTGTGTTTAGGTTCCCAGAATGTTTCTAAAGTATGTAAAATGAGTAATTCCTGGTTAATTCTATGAGAAAAGTAAAAAAAAAAGTGAAAAGCTACATGAATAAATGAATGAGAGTTGTTTTTCTGAAACTCTAAAAGCAATAGTGAAATTGAGAATATTGAGTTTTTTGAGATTTTTTTTTCTATCCCTTGAAGCTAGCAGTTACTTTTACTTTTTGCTATATGCCACCTTTTCATCCATATTTCTTTCTTTATCCTCTTTTTCTTTTATTCTGCTGGTCCCAGGGCCTGGCTACTTCCTCAAGTCCTTTTTGCTATCAACAACAGTAGAATGAGTTTCAAGATCTGTAATGTATTCCTTCTGTACCTCTGCTTCAGCACAATTGCTCTCTTTTAATGAATTGATAATGAAATTGAATGAGATTTAAACGAATTTAAAAGAAAACTTCAGGCACTCTGCTCTCAAGCTAATACTTTCTCTGTATTGAGGGACTCAGAGTGGTTAGCACTTCCACACTCAGGTCACATTTCATGGAATGCATTATGATACAAAGAATTTTAAGACCCCTTGCCCATGTAACAAATAGTGGTGATATGTACCCTCTTGTGTTAGAGAAGACAGGTATGGATCAAATGAGATTATTGGAGGCTGAAACTATTGTACTTAGTTCACTAATATGAAAGCATTTTGTAAATTTCAGAAGAAAGAATTTAGAGTTCTGAGACTTGCTATCTGTGTGAATTTGGGCAAGTCACTTTCTCCTGTGAATATTTTTGTTTAAATGTAAAATGAGGCAGATATTTCCTTATGAGTACAACATGTGCTTATATAAATGAAATGCTTTTTAAACCAGAGAGTATTAAGTAAATCAATGATCAAGCCTTTATTTAACAACTTCTATAATCTTAGACTTGGGCTAGATGATAAGAATTCAAAGA
>JAJPUD010016050.1:0-29065 GCA_023553655.1 Myrmecobius fasciatus | reverse complement strand
GGAGGGAAGGAGGGAAGGAGGGAAGGAGGGAAAGAGGGAGGGAGGGAAAGAGGGAAGGAGGGAGGGAGGGAGGGAGGGAGGGAAGGAGGGAAGGAGGGAAGGAGGGAGGGAGGGAGGGAGGGAGGGAGGGAGGGAAGGAGGGAAGGAGGGAAGGAGGAAGGGAGGGAGGGAGGGAAGGAGGGAAGGAAAAAGAAAAAACAATCAGATCCAAAAGGGAAAAAAACATAATAAAGGGGGGGAAAAAGCAAACAAACAACAATAACAAAAAAAGTGAAAATACTAAATTTTGATTTACATTCAATCCTGACAGTTCTCTTTCTGGATACAGATGGCTCTCTTCAACACAAATTAATTGGAATTGGCCTAAATCACCTCATTGTTGAAAAGACCCACATCCATCATCACATAATCTTATTACTGAATACAATGTTCTTTTGGTTCTATTCTTTTCACTTAGCATCAGTTCATGTAAATCTCTCCAGACCTCTCTGAAATTATCCTGTTGATTGTTTCTTAAATAACAATAATATTCCATAAAATTTATATACCATAACTTATTCAGCCATTACCCAACTAATGAGCATCCACTCAATTTTCAGTTCCTTGCCACTACAAAAAGGGCTCCTACAAACACTTTTGCACATATGGGTCCTTTTCCCTCTTTTATGATCTCTTTATGATCCAGATCCAGTAGAGAAAATTCTGGATTGGTATCTTGTGCCTAGACTATTGCAGTAATCTGCTGAGGTTTCCCTGCCCAAGTGTCTCTCCCCACTCCAAGTGAGGGCCAAAGACCTATCATCTCCTTCTATTCAATTCCTTCCATTCAACTCCAGTTTTTCACTATTAATTCCAGGATCACATATAAATTAATTTTGTGTGTGTCTGTATCTGTGTCTAAGCCACTACGGCAGGGTCCTGTAGGAACACAACAACACACAAGTAGTATGAGTAAACTAACAAAATGGGTAAAATACTGACATAAAAGAGGAAGAGAATAAAAATCAATACAAAAGAAAGAAATAGAGGGAAAAACAAGCCCCAAAAATCCTAATCTTAAATGTAAATTAAACTATTCAATAAAGCTTAGGCATAATGGCAAGTATAACTCAACAACTTGTCGTATATGAAACACATTCAATACATAGCATAATACCCAGCAAATAGTAAGAGCTTAAAAATGTTTATTTACTGAATGATCTAAAAATAAAGACATATTCAAATATGGATCTATGGTCTCATCAACTAGATAATTCTCTTCAACCATGTAGGTCACGACCAATAATGCAAAAAATGAAGACATACAGAATGAAATTTATTTTCTTGTTTTCATATATTTCAAGTGGTTTATTAAGAAAAGTCTCACCATAGTAATAAACTTTTTGTCAATAAGAAATAATCCCAATAAGAAATATTCAAGGCATTTATGGTCATTCCCACCTAATGATATTAATACATTTAGGTAATATATTATTAGGGAAGGTAGTTAATTCCATGTGAATAATGTTTCTGTCATAGTAAAAAAACATCAATAGGATATTTATAAAGGACTTCTAAAGAACTTTACCTCAATTATTTCATTAATTCTGATTTATATCTCAGGTAAATGGTTGAAAAATCTATGTAATTTATAATTTATTAATATTTCTGCAGCCTGGAAAGATGACATATATGTCTATTTAAATATATATATATATGGTTTGCTTTTATTGGTATCATGTAAAATTCAATATATACTTTAAGTTAAAACTTAAAATATTTTATTTCTCACAAAATAGTGATGATATTGATTTTGTTTCAAAATAAAATAAATGAACTCATTATGTCAAGGTTGGTGGAAAATTACAGTTAAAGTTCTTGGGAGGGGGGTGGTAAAAAATTTACATTTGAACTGATATAGAAATGAAGGTCTATCCAAAAGGATGGCTTTTTTTAGGTGGAAGGTGGCAATTCCCTCTAACTTCTAACAACTACATATTTTAACTACTATGGACAATTAGGTAAGAAAGAAATAAATTACTAATTTGAAATCTGCTTTAAAAATCATTTTAAGCAAAGGAGACAGGACTGTTCCAATTTTTAATATCTTTTGATTGATGTAATAAAAAGATCATTAGAAAGTCATATGCCACCTATCTAATTTTTCATTTCAAAGAGATGAGATTGACATGCAGAGTTTAGAAGTTGTTGCTTATTATTTTGCATGGGAAGCAAATGTCACTATAATTTCCTCCTTCAAAGCCATTATTCTATAATTCTTACTTTGAAAACTGGTAAGAAATAGAAACATATGGCTTTAATTGCAGAGAAATATGCTCTAGGTAAAAAAAAAAGAGAGAGAGAGAGAAAGGTTACAATTATAAAACAGTATGGAAAAAAATCCTTTTATATAACAATATATAACGAAGCCCAAAATGTATATCCAGAGTTGCAAATACATGTTCGTGTTAATATTGAAGACAAAGGTTAATCTTTTTTTCAACTTAAAATGTAGGAAACCATCCGTGATCAATTCTGAGTTAACTTAATGGTTCAAATGTCAGGATTCATCATGTAATCACTTTTCTTCTCAGAATTAATTATTTATCCTTAGTACATGAATACAAAAAGAAAAAAGGGTTTTCTTTTGTTACGCTTTGTTTTTAGAAAAGTTCTGTGATTTCATCAGTATAGCTTTCAGCAAGGAAATCAGAAAAAAAAATGTAAATTAGTAAATTGTCTGCAACTTAGGAGTCATAGAATAGCCTGGAGCACTGAGAAGTTAAGTGACTTTCCCATGGTCATAAAGCTATCATGTGAGGAGGATTTGAACTCAGGTTTTCACGACTAAGAAACAAACTCTCTATCCCCCCCTTCAATCATGTTGCTTCTTAGTTAATAATAGTGTAAGAAAATAAGTATATACTTTTCTGCTGACCAAATTATAGAGGTAAAACCCATAAAAAACATCTGGATATAGATATCAAGTCAAGTGAACAACCATATTATTAAGCACTATTATATGCCAGGAAATGAACTAAGCATTAGGGTTACATATTAAAGGCAAAAAGGGGACCTTTCTCTCAAGTCTATAAAAACTTGCCCAAATCTTCTTTTTCTCAAACCTGAAACTTGAATGAAAAATATTTTATTTTTACTCAATTACAAAAGATAGTTTTCAACATTCTCTTTTGTAAGATCATGAGTTCCAAATTCTTCTCCCTCTCTCTCCTATCTCTTCCCTCCCCAAGATAGGAAGCAATCTCATCTAGGTTATACATGTATAATCATATTAATTATATTTCCACATTAGTCATGTTGTGAAAAAAAAAGAATCAGAATTAAAGGGGAAACTATGAGAAAGAAAAAACAAAAACAAAAAAAGTGAAAATAGTATGCTTCGATCTGAATTCATAGTCCATTGTTCTTTTTCTGAATGTTTCTTTTCCTCTCTTAGTATAAAAATAAATGTTTTAGTAATTACACAAAAGGTCCCCCCCCAAACACATGTAAAAAGAGTCACTTTTATAAGATTTTAAATTCCAGTTTTTTTTTCTCTTTTCTTTCCTCACCTCCCCAAGATGGCAAGCAATCTGATAAGTTATACATGTACAATTATATTAAACATATTTACACGCCACATTGTTTTAATGCCACATTGTTTTAATGCCAAATGCTCATTTGCCAAAAAGATTACTTTATGGAGAACTCATCCAGGATAAGTGCTCACAGGGTGATCAGAAAAACTGATACAAGGACACTCTCAAGGTATCTCTTAAGAACTTTAGAATCAATTGTATGACATGGGAGGCACTGGCACAGGACCGCCTAACATGGTATGCCCTCATTAAAGTGCATTGCTCATAGAGATTTGAAGTAGCCCAGAAGAAACATGAGATTCCCAGAATTAGAGAGGTCACCCAAGTGTTCAGAGACTATTTGTATCCAACCTGGGTCAAACATTCCAATCTCATATTGGTCTGATCAATCACAGCTGGATGCATTGTAACTCAACTCTAATACAGTGATGTCATTTTGATTCTTTTGGAGAATGAGGATAACAACCAACCATTTACATATTGTGAAAGAAGAATCAGAACAAAAAAGAAAAACCATGAGAAAGAAAAAAAAAAGTGAAAATGCTATGCTTCAATCTGTATTCAGATTCCATAGTTCTTTCTCTGGATATTTTCCAACATGAATCTTTTGGAATTGTCTTGGATCAGTGTATTGTTGAGAAAAGTTGAGTCTCTCATAGCTGATCACTGTACAATGTTACTCTTACAATATATTCTGCTAGTTTTGCTCACTTTATTCAGAATCAGTTCATTTAAGTCTTCATGCTTTTTCTGAAATCTTCATGCTCATCATTTCTTACAGCACAATAGTATTCCATTACATTCATATATCACAATTTATTAAGTCATTCCCCAATGATGGGAATCCCTTCAACTTCCAGTTCTCTGCCACTACAAAAAGAGCTGCTATAAATAGTTTTGTATACGTGGATCCTTTTCCTTTCTTTATGATCTCTTTGGGATACAGATTTACTAATGGTATTTCTGGATATATACAGTTTTATAGACTTTTGGGCATAGTTCCAAAAATTGTTCTCCAGAATAGTTGGATCAGTTCACAACTCCACCAACAATGCATTATTGTTCCAATTTTCCCACATCTTCTCTAACATTTATCATTTTTCCAAAAGTAAATCTTTCTTTTTAATTAAAGCTTTTTATTTGCAAAATGTATGTATGGGTAATTCTTCAACACTGACCCTTACAAAGCTTTCCATTACAAATTTTCCCCCCCTAGTCCCCACCCCTCCCCTAGATGGCAGGAAATCCACTACATATTAATTATGTTAAAATACTTGACAAATCTGAGAAAGGAAACACAATGCAAGCAAACATCAAAAGAGAACATGAAAATGTTACATTGTGGTCCACATTTCATATCCCTCTCTCTGGGTGTATATGGCTTTCTTCATCACTGAACAATTGGAACTGGTTTGAAACATCTCATTGTTGAAGAGAGCCATGTCCATCAGAATTGGTCATCATCTAGTCTTGTAGTTGCCATGTATAATTATCTCCTGGTTCTGCTCATTTCATTCAGCATCAGTTCATGCAAGTCTCTCCAGGCCTCTCTGAAGTCGTCCTGCTAGTCGTTTCTTATAGAACAATAATATTACCTAACATTCATATACCATAATTTATTCAGCCATTCTCCAATTGATGGGCATTCATTCAGTTTCCAGCCACTACAAAAAGGACTGCCACAAACATTCTTGCCCAAAAGTAAATCTTAACCAGAAAAATAATCTTTTTAAAAAAATATTCCTTTTAGCTAAGATCCCACTTTCTTTTTGTTCCTTTCCAGAGAATAAATGCTAATACCTGATTGACATTTCTTTAATTAGAAAGGGAACCTAATAGTGGATAAAGTTCTGACCTTGGAATCCAAAGGGTCTATATTCAAAAGTCCTAATTTTTTACGGAACACAGACTGACTATGGGACTAAAATAAGACCAAGCAAGTCTCCAAGACTATAAATTGCAGGAGCTATAACAAACTGTATAAATAGAGAGTTTTGTTGAGAATTCATAAGGAACACCTAAGAAATCCACAAATCAGACAAACAAAAGGAAAAAAGTAAACTAAAATGCTCACATAATTTTTTCTCTCCCTGACTTACTACTTTTCCAATGAAACAGAGGGGAAATAAAGGATTTAGCCAAGACAGAAGCCTTTCTATTTCCTTCTTAATGTCTGTGCCTTCCTTCTATTATCTCCACTTTATCTTGTATACATCTTATTTGTAACATGGTTATATGCATGTTGTCTCTTAACCATGTTTGATGACAGGAACTATTTTTGTGTCTTTTGTATCTCTAATTCTAAGCATAGAGCTTGGCTCACAGTAGGTGCTTAAGTGATGCTTGTTGACTAGACTTGAATATAGACACCAACTACATCAAAATGATCAACCTTATCTTGCAATAATGTCAATACATTACAACCAAATCAGATCTGATCTTCAGCAACACTGGAACTCAGCCCTGTTGTACAATTTGAATTGTTCTTCTTCACCTAACTAGGGGAGAGAGAGAGGGGGAGGAAAGGAGGGGGGGAGAAGAGAGAGGGAGAGGGAGAGAAAGAGACGAAGGGGGGAGAAAGAGACGGAGGAAGGAGAAAAAGAGAGGGGAAGATGAAGATGGGGGGGGAAGGGAGGGAAGGAGGGACAGTGACAGGGAGAGTGAAAGGGAGGGGGAGAAGGATAAGGAGAGAGGGAGGGAGGGAGGGAGGGAAATAGGGAGGGAGAGGGAGAGAGGAAGAAAGGGAAGGAGAGAGAGAGAAAGAGAAAGAGAGAAAGAGAGGGAGGGAAGAAGAGGGAGAAAGGGAGGGAGGGAGAGAAAGAGGGAGAGGGAGAGAGGGAGGGAGGGAAGGAGGAAGATGGGGGAGAGGGAAATGGAGGAGGAAGAGAAGGAAGGAGGGAGAGGGAGAGAGGGAGGGAAGAAGACAGGGGGAGAGGGAAATGGAGGAGGAAGAGGGAGGGAGGGAGAGGGAAAGAGGAGGGGGGGGAGGGAAACAGGGAGGGAAGGAAGGAGGGAGGAAGAGAAAGGGACAGGGAGGGAGGGAGAGAGACAAGGTGTTTTTTGTTTTGTTTTGTTTTTTTCCCCTTGACATCATCAGAGCCTGTCATAGTCCCAAGCCTTGTCTGCTTTAAACTAGCAGATAGACATAAAACGCTAGCAGCTAAGAAGGAAAGGGAAAATGGTATTAGAGAAAGGTTTCATATAAAAGATTAAATCAAAGTTCGATTTTAAAGAAGACTAGATATTCTGACATAATGACGGAATGCATTTCAGGTATGCAAAGGCATGGAGACAAATATAGAATGTTGTGTTTGAGGGATAAGAAATTGGCTAGTTTGGTGGACCTTAGAGTATGTGAAAAGAAACAATAAGTCTGGATAAGTAGGGTGGTGTCAGATTGTAAAAGTTCTTTAAAAGTCAAACAGAAAAATTTATATTTGATCCAAGAGGCACTTCCTCATTTTTTACTTTTGCACTGCTCTATTCTTTTGCAAAGATGGCTTATATCTTCCACTTACCTCTCCTTAATAATAAAAAAAAAAAAAAAAAAAGGAGGGCAAAAATTATGTCTAAACTCATCTGAGATTCTCATTTTTAGCTAAGTCATATAATAGAGATTAAGGGATTCCTAGGAAGGCAAGAGTTAGTTCCTTACTCTTAATTCTATGCTTCTTATTCTGCACCTTGTTATTCTTCCTATTCTGATAGCTGTCAGTCACAGTCTCAGTCAGGGGTTCCTTTGCTGACCTAAATTATTAGGAATCCACAGAATCACAAAAATTCAAAATTGGAAAGTATCATCTAATCAAAACAACACTTAAAAAGAATTCCCTTTTTAATATAATCAAAAAACACTAAGTCTTTATCAGAGAAAAATGTGGCCAAAATCATTGATGTTAACTTGCTTTCTTTCTCCAATTCAAAAACATACAACAGGATTTGCTTCCTTTCTCAAATTTAACCAGGCAAGATAAACAGAAAGGAAAATCAGAATCTCTGCAGGATATAACTTAAAACTCATACAAATCAAAATATTTCTCTATATTACAGGCAAAATCTAAAAGAATGAAGAAATCAAGAAATTCCTTTAAAAAATAACTAGAAGCTGTATGAAATACTTTAGGTATTATACTTGCCAAGTCATGGGCAGGTCTATGAATACAGTTACAATATGCTCTTCACATAAAGACTGATCTGAATAACTGAAGAAATATTAGTTGGTTATTGAAGAAAAAACCTTAAAAAGAAGAAGTCACCCATGGAAAAGGAGGTACAAAGCCTCACTAAAGAAAATAATTCCTTAAAAATAAGAATTGGGCAAATGGAAGCTTATGACTTCATTTAATATCAAAAGATGAAAAAAAATTAAAGAAAATGGGAAAACCAACTGACCTGAAAAACAGATCCAGAAGAGATGATTTAAAATGGACTAGTTGAAAACCATGATTTAAAAAAAAAAAAAAGAAAAACTAGATATCATCTTTCAAAAAATTATCAAGGAAAACTCTTCTGATATCCCAACACCAGAGAATAAAATAAAAATTAAAAGAATCTACTGATCATCTCTCAAAATTCCGAAATAAAAACTCCTGGGAATAGTAGAGGCAAA
The DNA here is from genome assembly GCA_023553655.1 of Myrmecobius fasciatus. Classification (NCBI taxonomy): domain Eukaryota; kingdom Metazoa; phylum Chordata; class Mammalia; order Dasyuromorphia; family Myrmecobiidae; genus Myrmecobius; species Myrmecobius fasciatus. Next base: position 20,878 of record JAJPUD010016050.1, on the reverse strand, counting down.
TTAAAGAGCTTCCAGGACAAGGAGAAAATATTGCGAGCAGTCAGAAAGAAATAATTTAAATATTATAGAATTAGGATAACACAAGATTTAGCAGCTTCTATACTAAAAGATCTCTTTAGGACTTAGAATATAATATTCTGGGGATTAACGAGCTAAGATTACAACTAAGAATCACCTACTTAGCAAAATTGAGGTGAAAAGGGAGGGTAATGTGAACCTTACTTTTATTAGAAGTGGCTCAAAGAGAGAATAACACACATATTCAACTGGATACATTTCCCTCAGCAGAGAAATAGGAAGGAGAAACTAAGAAAAGGAAAGGTGAACTGGGAAAGGCAGTGGCCAGAAGCAAAACACTTTTGAGGAGAGACAGGATAAAAGGACAGAGAGAGAAAGATTAACAGAAGAAAAATAAAATGGCAGGAAATGCACAGTAAATATACTTGTGAAAAAAATCTTACAGCAATTTTCTCTAAAGGGTCTCAAAAGAAAATTCAATCAGATTTATAAGAAGTCATTCCCCAATTGATAAATGGTCAAAGGATATGAAATAAGAAGTTTTTAGAAGAAAAAAAAAAATCAAAAGTATCTTCTAGTCATAAAAAAATACTCTAAATCACTTATTAGAAAAATATAAATTAAATTCTAAGGTACCCTACCAGAAAAATGACAACTGCTGGAGGGGATGGAATAATGAAGCGTCAGTGAAGTTGTAAATTAGTCCAACCATTCTGAAGAACAATTTGAAACTATGCCTATAGGGCTAAAAACCCGTGTATACCCTTGACCCAACAATATCACCACTAGATCTATATATCAAGGAGATTTAAAAAAAAAAAAAAAAAAAAAAGGAAAAAAGAACCACATGTATTAAAATATATGTAGCAACTCAATTTAGGGTGGCAAAAAACAAGAAATTGAGGTGATGCCCATCAACTGGGGAATGGATGAAAAAGTTATTTGCCTTCTTAAGTGTGGAGGGAGGGGAGCATAGGGAAGGGAGAATTTGGACCTAAAATTTTTTTAAAAAAATAAGTTTAATAATAAATTGAAAATGAATAAATTTAAAATATTTTTTAAAAAAAAGATTTAAAGATGAGCAATGGAAAAATGCGTAATATATATGAACAGGTTGCCATACACAATGATGACTATATAAGAGTAAAGGATAACATCAAGGAATTCTATGACAGAAAAAAATCATATGCTAAGAGCAAAGAATTACATAGATAGCTATGGTGTTCCACTGCTATTCTCATAATATTGGGAGAAGTCAAGAAATGTGTCCAGTATTGAGTGGATTTGCTGTAGTAAACTTCTAGAGAACACAGTCAAACATCATAAAGAAAGAGTAGGTTGCAATCTGTATCACAGAAGGGAATTTGTGAATTAGAAAGTATTTGGGTATTTGAAAATTTATACTAATGAAATCTAATTTAAATAAATGCTCAAGAACATATCCCCACATCTAAACTTAAACTTTCCAAATGTTTCATTTCTTTTGAAAGTTCAGAGTGAAAGTAAAGATTTTATGTTATTAAGCATTAATCAATAAATATTTACTATATATCTATAGTATAATGATATACATCAAAACCAGGCATAAGAATCTGTTAATGTATGTATATGAAGTGCTTTCTTTGACTTCAGTTCAAAAGGTAAGTACTAAGTTCAAGCAACTGTCAACCATTTCCTTCTGAGCAATGAGGGGATCAGTAATGATGAACTTTAAGTAATATTGTAAAATTGTACCTAAGAAAAATTTACATTAAAAAAAGTTTAAAAAATCAGCCTAGGGACAGCTAAGTGGCACAGTGGATAGAGCACCAGCCCTGAAGTCAGGACGACCTGAGTTCAAATCTGGTCTCAGACACTTAACATTCCCTAGCTGTGTGACCCTGGGCAAGTCACTTAACCCCAATTGCCTCAGCAAAAGCAAAAATTAAAAAGAAAGAAAGAAAGAAAGATACTATCAGAGGTTACTGTACAGTAGACATTGGCCACCAGTAGTAAGCAAAAAAAAAAAAAAAAAAAGATCCTAGATAGGCAAATGTTTTGGAGCATCATTTTAGTTTGAAATGGATCCCATACTTAATTAAAAAACAAAACAAAGCAAAACAAAAAACCCAAACCACCAAAAAAACTCCTCCAAACCTATACATCTGATTACTCTTCAGAAAGAGTGCAATTTTTGCCTCAATTTTTTCACTTATTATTCTGATATTTTCTTTTAAAATTCTGAAAAGACTTCACTTATTAACATTACAGATTAGTTACAGATTAATATTACAGATACAATTGAATACTTAATATGTACCCATTCCTTAGCTAAGAACCGGGATCAAGGATGGTGAAGGGAAGAACAAAAGTATGTAGCCCTTACTCTCAGATTGAGGACATATAAATAATGGGAAAAAAAGGCTGAATTAATCACTAAAGGCTTTTGTAAAGAAGGCAGAATTTGAGCTAGGCTTTTAGATTTGCATAGATGGAAAGGAGAAGGACAACATTCCTGGTGAAGTAAACAACATGAACTACATATGGAAGGAAAGAACAAGTTCTTTGTTTCTCTTCTACCTTTCTGATTCTTCCTTCTCATTCCCTTTTCTGAATCATCACTTATGTTCAACAGTAAGAAATATAATTCTAAAGGACTCATGATGAAATATGCTTTCCATCTCCAGGTAGAGAGTAGATAGACTCTCAGTGCTGAATGAAGCTTGTTTCTTCACTTTTTTTTTCTTTCTTTCTTTCTTTCTTTTTTTTAAGGAGAGAATGGGGAAAACATGCACAGCTAATATGAAATTTTATTTTGCATGACTAAATATATTTGTGATAGCTTTTGTTTTTCTTCTCTTTTTGTTGGGTAGGGGAAAAGGGTAAGAGGAAAGAGGAAATTTTAAACTGAAAAAAAATTAAGAGTATCTGCTTTCAGGGCAGCTAGGTGGCGCAGTGGATAGAGAACCAGCCCTGAAGTCAAGAGGATGAGTTCAAATTTGACCTGAGACACTTAACACTTCCTAGCTATATGACCCTGGACAAGTTACTTAACCCTAATTGCCTCAGGGGAAAAAAAAGAAATAATATTATTCTACAAACTGCCTGAACATATTCATCTTGATGCTCCAACATCATTTCAAACCAAAATTGTCCAAAATGTAACTCATAATTATTCTTACTAAAGTCATTGCTCTTCTCAATCTATTTTTATAGATTATTTCTGGTCACTCAGGTACAAAAAAATCTAGTTATCTTTGATTCCTATTCTTCCCCAACCTGCCCATTATATCCAATCAGTTGCCAAATGTTGTTGATTCTAGGTCCATAATAAATCTTCACTTAGTCCACTCTGTCTACAAGATTTTTATATGTGTATGTGTGTGTGTGTGTGTGTGTGTGTGTGTCTATAAGTGAAAAAGTGGTTTTATGTACTTACAGCATCGGTAAGAATGCTGATAGTGGTTCTTCCATCATTGTCTTTTTCCCCACCCCCCTGAAGCAATTGGGGTTAAGTGACTTGCTCAGGGCCACACACTTTTCTGAGACCAGATCTGAACTCAGGTCCTCTTGACTTCTGGGCTGGTGCTCTATCCACTGCGCCACCTAGCCACCCCTATCACTGTCTTTTTTCAAGGTATCCTTTCAATAAGTATTTGTTTTTAGGGTATACTGTAAACCAAAATTTTGGACCAAATAAGTCTTATTTGCTTGAAAAATACTGAATAAAGGTAGAGCATGCTTTACAAAACTTTAATAGGTACATCCACCAATGTATACATCAGAAAAAAGCATCTAACAATTTTAAAAAGATTCCATGGTGAGAATGTTAGACAAAACCTGTTCTGAAGCCAAAACTATAGCATTTATAACTTGAATTCACTATCTGAAAGTTCATCATTGCATGTGTTAGATAGAATTTATTTTTTAAGTTGTAAAACCTAATCAGAGAGTCTTTTGGACATTTTACCAGTAAGAATGCAAAAAAAAAAAAAAAAAAAAAATCCTTACATATTATCCAGAGAGAGAACTACAGAGACTGAATGTGAATCAAAGCATATTGTTATCCTTTAAAAAATTTGTTAGCTTTTTCTTTCTTGTGGTTTTTCCTTTTTGTTCTGATTTTTTTTACCACATGACTAATACAGAAATATGTTTAAAATGATTGTTTATTATATGAAATGGCTTGCTGTCTTGGGGAAAAGGGAGGAAAGGGAGAAAAGAAAATTTGGAACTCAAAATTTTATAAAAATAAATATTGAGAGCTATCTTTATATGTAATTGGAAAAATGAAATACTATTAAATGAATAAAAGCTTGCATATTATGACAACCACATTATAAATTCTGAAAACCCCAAAAACCTAACTTTTTTAAAATTGGCAAAATAATACATAAAAAGGTAACATTTTGCTTTACTCTACAAACACATTTTTCCCCCACAAGGTTTTATTAAATAGTTGATAAATGAAACAGAAATAAATGTAGGAGCATTTCCTCCTATTATCAATAAAAGTATGTGCCATTTATATCTAGTTCTTATAAGTAAAATTATAGGTTTTCTTTCTTTTTTTATTTGAAAAGGCTTTAGAATGATAAGGAATATTGATAACAAAGATACAGAAAAAAACACGAACTATGAAGTACTTAAGTCTTTTCAGTTTTCAACTGTTCCTCCCAAAAAGAGGTATCTATTAGTGTATGTAGTCCTTCTGTGGTTAAACATTATATTTCTCATGTTTTTCATCATTCAATCATCCTTGTTTAATTGAATAGTATGTTTTCAAGGAAGTAGAGTACCTTCACCTATACTTCCTATGGGATGGACAGATAATATTCTTTGTTAAGTATAGCACTCACACTTACACACAATAATATGAGACAATGATAAGATATAAAGAATTATTACAAAGTTTTCACATATATTATTATAGAATGAAAAGAAAATGATAGCTGGAGTCAAAAGGCCTGGGTTCAAATCCTGCTACTGCTTTATATAGTATTATCTTTGTCTCTAGACAAGTCAGTTCATACCCTTGTACATGAAGCAACCCTTAGATTAAGATATAATCTGTTATATATATATATACTACTTAGGTAGTGACTGTCTATGACTCAGGAACATTTACATTAAGAATTTTACCTCTTCTTAAAATAATCTACTCTGCTGAAGATTCTGGTCTAAACCCGAAAGAGTATGAGGATTTCTAAGATAAATTCCAAGTATTAGTTAGAGGAGGAAAGAATAATGTAAGAAAGAATATTCCACAGACCCACCAACAAACCTGGCCCTTTTAAGATGGGAAATTTTGTTATCCTCCAAATCTTACATGGGTTATACTCATGTGAATTGACTTCCAGTGGTAACACTTTTCAGATATTTCTGAACCATTAGGATTATGAATAGTAAACCTAGAAATAAAAGAAACAAATCCTAATGACCAAATTCCTCAAGTTGTTAAGCCTCCAAATCTTTTGGATTTCCTTCCATTCAGCTATTTTTAGAACTGTCTTTCTTTTTATAGAAATGTTAGCTGTATAAATAAATCTGTATAAATAAACAAATAAAGCTGTATAAAGCTGTATAAATAAACAAATAAATTTTTAAGGGGCTTATTTATGGAAAAATCTATAGGCTACCAGTATTAGTCTATGAATTTTAAAAACCTCAAACAATTAATTTGAATGCTGAAAACAGATAAGATCCTTTGCAATAGTACTCTAAAAGCACTGGATTGTTTTTGCTTTTACATGTACTCCAAAGGATGTCAAAAAATAATAAATGGACAGCACATTAAGCCTCATTTTAAGAAACTTTTATTTCAAATGACTTCTGAATAAACAATTAGTTAAATTAAGGTTAATAGTATAAGACTTTTCAGCTAGAAATGTTTACTTACAAACATGTATTTCCAGGGAACAAAATTAAAATTCAGGATTAACAATGAGAAATTTCTTTAAGACAGACAAATAATTCTCTTATTTCAAAATAACAAAATTTTCAACATAATACTCATCATAAATGTATAGCAAAAGCCTTAAAAACAGTCTCACTGATTATGTCAACCATTATAATCACTTCATAACAAGCACACCATAAACTAGAAAAATCTATAAATCAGTCCTGATGATAGGGAGTTCATTTAGTAGTTTACCAAATGGAATAACCCTGCTGGAATTCATTCAAGTAGCCTGTGAAAATGTCAGAATGTAGTTTGTTTCAGAGGTCACAATCCCCAGAGAGTTCTGAGTTTTGGCCTGTTTGTCTTTTCACATGCTTTTAAGATTTGAAAATTGTTTCTCGTAGACACTGAGTGATGCCCAGGGAATGCTAGGATTGTGGGAACTGGCAGTACCAACAGTGAAGACAAACTTCATGGGAAATCAGTGCCTACTTCATTTGCTCTATGAGCTCTTATCAGTCAAGATATTCATATTCAAATGGTTTAGGAGTGAAGGATAAGCAACAAAAATTTCATGTGTTTTGGCAACTTTAAAAATGATTATAGGAAGAAATTATAAATTCCAGATATTGTTTTTCCTATCAATCTCTGAATAAATTCATATTGATAAAACTGAAATAAAATAGGAATATAGCTGAAACATCAGTTATTTGTAAGAGTCAACTCCTAGCTTAATTTCTAGTCATGGCTAGAAAATGTGTTTTAAAACATTCATATGTCATTTAAGAAAACTCCAAAGAAAATCTAGAAGATGATAAATTCATTTAAAAATAAGGATTGTGTCCTATTTCATCTTTGTACTTCCAGGATCTGGCCTAACGCCATGATCATAGAAGGTGATTAATAACTATTTATTTTAGTGAACCAATTATATATCTATATATGTACATAGATATAATTTAAATATTGAATTTGAGGACTTCTGAAATAATCAGTTTGATGACTGACATGATATAAGAAACATTTCTTTTATATGATAAGAAAAAATATGAATAAAGAAAATAATAGTTCTGATGCTGCCACTATAACTGTAAGTTACCTTCCTGAATTTCAGTTTCCTTATCCTCAAAGAAGTGGTTGAAATAGATGACACCTAAAGTCCTTATCATTTTAAAATAGAATGGTTCTATGAAATTATGACAATTTGGCCAACTAAAAAGCTTTATAGTAATTGATGTTTGAGATAAGATTATTGTTTGTTTTCTATATATGAACTCTATAGTTAAATTTTGAAAAATGCTAACACGCTCTCCATAACTTAAGTCACAAGAAAGGGAATTTATGAATCAAGTTTTTTGCTTTTATTTTGGTGCTATTATTAAGAATAATGAATACACAAATATATATGAATCAAAATTTTATTTTCATGTTGAAGTTGATGAAAAAAACAACATGCAATTTCTGAAAATGGTAGCATTAATAGGCAAAAGATATGAATATTTTGCACTAAAACGGCAGCTCTCTTTTTTCTGATTAACTGACACTACTTCACAAACACTAACATATAGCTGTCAAACTTTGAAAATTATGTAGATGTTGCATAATTCCATATAATCTAAATTAAATGTCATAATAATAATAACCCCCCCCAACTGGCTTACCTTTTTTTTTTAAAAAAAAAAAAAAACAACAGAAATTTACCCACCTATGTACAGAGAGTTGGCATGTATGTTTATATTCACTAAAAGACCTGTGATGTAGATATTGGATAGCAACATTACTAGTGCACGTTGAATAAAAATTTCACAAACTAATAAAAGTGAAAATTTCCCCACTTCATTCTTCTCTTTCCTTTTCTGCTGCCCAATGAACATCATAACAGAAGGGAGAATGGGGTATCAGAAGTGAGCAAATGATGATATGAGGAGAGGCAGCCAGAGAAAGACATACAGACTGAAAGCTATCATACAAATAATACAGATAGCCATACCATGACACAGATAGTTTTTAAGACTTACCCACACTCACAGATTGAGTCAGCAGAGGAGACCGGAATCCTGACTCCCATAAGACTATACTTCCTGTTAATAATAGCGAGGGCAGTAGGTAAGGGTAGAAGAGTCAGACAATATGGGTTAATTTAAAGGCGTTAGAAAAACGCTTTTTCTGATATTTGCTAATGAATTTGGGTTATTATCTACCATGGACTAAAAAAGAAAAGATCAATATACCCTTGAATTCACCATATTTTTCATGTTTTTTTTTTCAATATTTTAAAATGATGTCTAGAATATTCACCTACAAATTTAAGCTTAAAAGAGAAATAAAGAGGGGGAAAAGGTATGAATTTAAAAAAACAAAACAAACCTTTCCTTCTGTTTTTAGGTGGGGATCCTTTCCTTTCCAGTCTTTATCCCTAAACTAAAAACAGTCCTGATTTATTTCTAATATAGCATTTCATTAGTCCTTGACTTAATCAGTTCTGTCCACTTAATACCAATGGAACAGCAAGTATTAACCACTTTTCTTCATAGATGTGAGAGAAGGCAGCTATAAGATGAATGTAAGTTGAGAGATGGAAGAGGACATATATCTACAAATGTTTGAAGAACCATGATGTGGAAGATGAGTTAGCATCATAAGGGTGATCTTAGGACCAAAGTATAGAAATTATAAGAATGCTTTCAGCCCATTGTAGTTAAAAAAAAAAAAAATCCAAAACCCAACAACTTCCAAACAAGATCTAACCAAAAGGGTAATACTCATCTCATGAACAGAAAATTCTTCATCACTGACCATGTTCAAGTAAAAGCTATATAACTACTATTAGGGTTATTGTAGAGAAGAGTCATACTTTGCTTTAATGGAAATACAGAAAAGGGGATGGGACCAATGACCTTTAAGGTCTCTTTCAAATCAGGGGATTCTTTGAGGATCCCATCAAATTTTTCATTGTAGGCACTATAGAACAGTTCTAAGCAATAATTTTCTAATTACAATTTTACCTCAAAATACACAAGTACTGTCTGCAGAGGAGATTCTGATTCAGGTACAGAGTAGTCTTCTATATATATAGTATATATAACTATATATAGCATCTTAAGTCCTTTCCTAGTCTGAGATTAAGTAATTCTAAAACCTGTTCATTTTCAAATAGACTTAAGAAAAACAGGCAGGATGGATTACTATTAAGTGAATGGTATTCTTTAACTATGAACTTCTTAAGAACTCTTTTATCTATTTTTGATAAATGCAAATTACATAAACTTGCCTTCTGTGCAACATTAAAAAATTTTCTTCAGATATAATTTTAAATGAGCTCAATTGGTTTGGGGCACAAAAGAAAACATCTGGTACACTTTAATATCAAACAGGCAATGGGTGTTCATTTCCTTAAGATATAATATATGTAGATGACTCTCCTAATGGTAGAAATATACAATGAAAGTTCTAAAGTGCTACCCCACCACCCCAGGTTTGAATCAGTTTGGTTTAACTTCTTAATTACTGTTGCTATATGAGTTTTACTTAAATTTATATATTAATTGTTTGACATGATCCAGGGCAACTATGAAAAGTGCTCAACTTTAAAATATTAAACAAAGCTTCTTTGGGCCTGATGATTTTCCTGGTTCATTTTGAAATCATTGGCCCTGCTAAGCACTTCATAGACTTACTAATATGTGCTTATACCAGCGGATATGGAAGTAAGTCAGGATTTCAAAGTAACTGCCAAGTATAAATGAAAAATTCAAATAAATGCACTCTTTTGGAAGTATTCAGCAAGGTAGTGTAGCAAAACTAATTCCTAGTAATACCGCTATCTAAATAAAATATTCATAATAGAAAGAAATAGGCAAAATTAAACCTGCCTATTTACATTTTAGTGGGAAATTTTTAAAAAGGTCTATTTTGGATGGATGTAATTTACACTTAAGCCACTTATAAAAGATCTAACAAGCATCTTGAAAGGTCAGGAGAAAGAAGTTTGAAAGCTACGACAGTCACATATTTCATTTGCAGTGGTTAAGGAAATACTGTTCTTTTAAATCAAAACTCTATTGTGGTATTGGGTATAAATCATCAATCCTGATAAAGTAACTGTCAAAAAAAATTAGAAACTTGATTGAAGAAGTTCTAATTAAGATCTATATACATTTCTGTCCATGACATAAAAATTTTAAAGTCTGATTTCTACATACATCTGCTGTTATTTAGATGACATATTAGAATAAAATCTTAGAAAAAGCAAACATCATTTACAAAAATCTGAGTTACTGTAATTAATGAAGAAACAAAATAGTTTAAAGATAGAATCAATGGCAAAGGTGATCCATGTGCTTTAAGATTTACTCGTTTGTTAGCTCATTTGATTCTAAAATCATTTCAGGAACAAAAAGACAAAGCAAAAATCCTGGAAACACTGTTTTGTTCCATCAATTAATTTTTTCTTAAATACTATTCCATTTATTTCTGATGTCATTAATCCCTCCAGCTCTTTGTACAATGCCTTCTATGTAGTAGACACTTAATAAATGCTTGTTCACTGAATCTTCACCTCAAATTCGATACATGTTATCAAACTACTGAGAAAGTTTCTTAAGTAACTATTTTTTTAGGATTACCCCATATCCATTAAAGCATTGTCTCTATGCCTTACCATAATATTTGAAATAGTATCAGCACTGTCAAATAAAAAAAGAAACAATCTATAACTAGAAGTGAAGATCAAACACCAACACAGAACTTTCTTTTTTTGCCCTATAGCCTCTGAAATTTGTTTTGGCTGGGTGGAACGAATTTTACTTGATTTTGTCCAAGTACAATATTAAATGTAAAAAGGCAAACCAAAGAGACAAAGCTATAATAATATCTTGTGTTCGGCATATAATAATTATTTTTCTTTAGAGATGAAGGCAAAAATAGCTGGTTATGCTCTAAAATATGATTTTTAAGTTTTTGTTCCTTAATTGTTAAAATAATAGAGAATCAGAAGGCAATGAAATTGAATTTATATAAGATTTTGAGTCATTTTTTAGTTGTGTCTGGTTCTTCATAATCCCATTTGAGGTTTTATTGGAAGAGATTTTCTAGTGTTTGCCATTTATTTAAAGATGAGGAAACTGAGGCAAATATGGTTAAGTGAGTTGCGTAAGGTGATACAGCTACTAAAGTGTAAGAGGCCATAACTGAACTCAAGATGAGTCTTCCTAACTCCAAGTCCAGCACTCTGCCCACTCTGCCCCCAAGGCAAGATTATTTTTCTTGGTTAAACTTAAAAAATAAAATTTGAAAGGACTTTCAAACATGAAAGGGAATAATTTAACTATTTAACTAATAATCGTTTAACTATTTCTCAATATTATAATACAGATAGTGCTATCCCATTATTTGAATAAACATGCTCCTATGCTATTCTGAAGGTAAATTTCATATCTAAATTACTTCTTTCCAAAGTACTTTGAAGAATCTGGGGGGAAAAAAAAACAACCAAAAAGAGAATCCTGCTATCTTCTCTACAGACAATTTATAAAGATTTCTAATTACGTATGCTTAAAATTCTAAGTCATTTGAAATTTTATGCTTACTAGCTTAACCATATTTTGCTGGTGTGTGTGTGTGTGTGTGTGTGTGTGTGTGTGTGTGTGTGTGTGTGTGTGTGGCATTTGGGTTTAAGTGACTTGCCCAGGGTCACACAGCTAGGAAGTGTTAAGTGTTTGAGATCTGATTTGAACTCAGGTCCTCCTGACTTCAGGGCTGGTGCTCTATCCACTGTGCCACCTAGCTGCCCCTATATTTTTCCATTTATGGAAATCTAACTGCAATGAGTAAATTTATGTATAATGCCAAGAATTAAATCTGTAGAAAAAGTCAACACAGAGCAATGTAGGTTTTAGATAATTTTATCTATTTCTAATTCCATATACCATATTCCAGAGCATCAAGTCTAATTAAAACATATTGCCACTGCAAAAGGAGACATTTAAAGAAAAACTCTGCTATTTGAAAATTAAAAGAAGGCTTCCTATGGTTAGTAGTCTGAGCGTTTTCTTTCATCTCAGGCTACAATAAGACTGGATCACTCTGGATACAATCTAATTTCATTTAAGCTCAATTTGTATTTTAATGCATTATTTTTTTTTTTTTTTTGGTGAGGGTATACTACTTGAATGCAGCTGTTTTTATTTTATTTAATTTATCTGAACTAACCTCATGGAAAAACTAAGCAGTCTGCCTTGCTTCTAAGGTACTAGTAGCAATGTCATTTTTAAAATAGCTTCACTATGGGTACAGGGAAACACTAGTATGTTCTGATGAAAATTTCTTTCATATTTACTATAGCAGTGGAAATACTTTTCCATTTCATTACCATTGCCAACATAAATATTAATCAACAATGAAGGAAAATCCTGGAAACATTTCTTAAAATGTAAACTTAATTTTCCCTGTAAAGTTCAGCTATAAACTATTTTGTGAAGCAATCATTCCACAGAAACTCATAATTTAAATATCTCCTTTTTGTCAACAAAAAGAAAACAATTTTAGCAAATGAACTTCAAATGCTTAAAAATTGAAATAACAAAAATTTTTCATTGGAATAAATTTAAATTCACATTATTTTAGTCTTCAAATAGTGCCTTTGAATTTTGAGATTTGAAACCACTTATCTATGTGATGAATGAATCATATTATTTTTCAAAAAAAGAATAAGAAATTTTTCCTTTACCTGTGTATTGTCTCATGTGAAAATATTACCCATATTGAAGAACCTCAAGAAGACTTTGATAAACACATTAGATACACACATATGATTCTATTATCTTTATGAGGCTAGTTGCAATTTTTTAATGCAACTACTTTATTATAAGCCTAAAATAAACTTTTTCAAAGCAAGGTAATAGGAAATCATGTTGTAAATGATATTAATTTAAACCTTTATCTGTAAAAATTAAAGACAGCCACAGTGAGCAAAGGAAATGCAATTATGCTTTATTTCTATTCCTCATAAACAGTGTCCTCAATACCAATTTAATCCTTATTCTTCTTAGATATCTTAATTTGTACATTTAATTAGATTTAAGTTATTTTGCTAAAATGCAATCATATTCAATGTACCAATACCAGAAATATCAGGTAATGACTTTTTCCCTCACTTACTATACTAAAAATGGAATTAGTTAAGCATTTATGGTCTTTTAGGGTGATTATATATTACTGAAGTTACTCAGACATCCTTACAGTATACTATTTAAAAGACAATTTTAAAATAATCAAGTTGTCAAAGGATAATGAGAGTCTAAAAAGTCTTGTTTTTTTTTTCAAAAGACTATCAAACCTGACCTCAAGCATGACCTATGTATCTGAAATGTACCTTCAGTACTTTCAGAATAAGAACATTTATAAATAAAAGACATGAGATTTAGCAATATAGTATCATTCAAGAAAACAAAAGAACAAGCATGTGGAAAGTTGTCTTTCAGTAATGCTTTTTATATACTGTATCCCTTTAACACTGTACGTCTTACTATGACAAATAATGAGGAATTTGAAGATATATCTCAAAACATTAAAAAAGTAGAAATTGATTATTCTTAAAGACAGGAGCTTCTTATCTTCTGAAACTTCTGCAATACTAATGTTCACACAGGTTAGATTCTGTAAGATTTTTAAGATAGGACTTTTAGTTAATTTGAAAGATGTATACTTATGCTATATCTTTAATATGCCAAAAGATTAGAAAGAATAATTTATGTTAATGCTAAATTAGACATAATTGTGGACATCAAGGTGTCACCTGTAGATTCATGAATATATATGAAAACAAAGTACCGAAAAATACTTATTTTAATTTTAAGGATAGAACAACAGTAGATTTAAAATATGAGCCTATGCCACATGACAGCACATTAGTGAAAAGAACCATGTTAACCCTGGAATGGAGATCATTCATAGTTTATTTAAATATTTTCTTCTCATTTTCATACAAAATATGAAGCATGCTTAAAGTGAAATAAAAAAGTGTATCTTAATTTTAGGGCAAAAAGATTAATTACAACTTTGATATTATTCCTCTGACAAATAAGAAAAGTAAAATTCCATAACAAATCTTTACTGTCAAATTTGACAATATAAAAACTAAAATATGACATAAGAGACACTTTGTAGCCAAAGCCTATTTCCTCAGAAAAGTTACCTCACTATTCCAAGACTAATGAAGTCATTTCTTTGAAAAATCACCCAAAATATCAATGTACAAAAACTGAATTTCTCAATCTTAAAATCATTACCAAAAATAAAACTGACACAAAAACATTTCAAAGGGAAAATAATTGATAGCTATGTAAAATTTGAAGTACTAACTGAAACCAGGCTGATTATTTCTCAAGGCCTAGTAAATAGAGATTATTTATATTCTAAAGTCAAACAAAAAGACACAAAACTATATAAATACATTTTGATGTTACTCTAAGTTTATAGTTGAAATACTATAAATAAGAACAATTATGTTAAGTACTTAAAGCTGTTATAAGTAGCAATAGATTTCATTAGTAGTTCAACAACAAGAGAGTTAAATGAAAATGTAATAATTTTCATTGTATAAAATTGTGGGTTTGATTGGTAGTATTTCCATAATTTCATGGCATAATACTTAGTTCAGCAAAATATGTGTTTATCAAGGGGTGGTAGCAGAGGAGAGAATGCAAAAAAGACTATCAAAATTAAGCACAAAAGATACCATCTATAAATATTAGTTGATTTAAAATTATTATCCTGCAATGTCAGAAGATATTAAGAAAGAATAATATAATATAAAAAATTATTTTCAAGAGGTTAGTTGAGAATGTAAACCTTTAAAAGATATAAATAATACTATTGCTTCTTTAAAACTCACCATTCTTCCGTTCATTGAGAGGAGGCAAATGCTGAGTAGATTGTAAGGAAAGTTCCTGAAATTCATGAGCGACTGCTTCACTTTGAGGACTTGGAGCAAGGTGACCTAATGACGCCAACTCATCCTCAGCTTCTATTATCCCAGTGTGATCCATGGTCTTCAAACCACTACCAACACAGGCTTCAAGATGCCTCTTAACCACAGCTGGTAGATGAGATTGCTAAATCAAAGAACATACAATTAGTTTGTAGAGTTTCTTATTTTTTGCAATAAATATAAAGTTTCAAATCCTGGGTTCATGCAAGAGGCTGGGAATTTTAGAAAACTAGCTAAATATGAACTGAGAATATAGGAAAATTTCCTAATATTAGAGATACTGAAGCATGCCTCAGGAGGGGGCAGATACCTCATATCCTATTCAATATTCCTTCTTGTCAGAGGAAGAAACATAAAACCACCTAGTATTCAGAATCCTTCATAATCTAGCTGGCTCCTACATTTCCAGTCTTCTTATGCCTTCCTCTTCTCCCTCCCCTAGTATACTCTTCAACCCTGTGACACTGGCCGCTTTGCTTTTCTTTGTACAAGTCACTATTTCTTCCCTGTAGACATTTTCACTGGATGCTCCCCATGCAAACTACTCTCCATGTCTTGGCTTCTTTCAAGTCTCAGTTTACATGCTATTGTCTTTAAGAAGCATTTTCCAATCTTCCTTAATGCTATTATGTTCCTTCTATTGATTACCTCAATTTATCCTACATAATGTTTTTATTTGTACAGTTGAATGCATGCTATCTCCCTCATTACACTAAGCTGATTGAGAGCAGAGACTTTTTTTGTGTTGTTTGTTTGTTTGTTTTGTTTTGGTTTTTTTTGCTTTTCTTTTTATCTCTAATGCTTAAGACAGTGCCTGGTACATTGTAGACCTCTAATAAAAGCCTGTTGTCCTACTACTTAGAAGTGTTTAAATGCTTACTATGTGCCAGGTGTTTACCAAGTGCTGGGGATACAAATAGAGGCATAAAGCATTCCCTGATTTCAAGAAGCTCACAATCTAATTGGGGGAACAACATGCCAAAAATATTTATACAAAACAAGCTATATACAGGTTAAACAGAAAATAATTTTTTAAAAAAACCCACCTTAAGTGGGGTTAGAAAAGCTTTTTGTAGAAGGTGGAATTTTAGTTGGGATTTAAAGGCAGCCAAGAAGAGTATAGTCAGAGTGGATGAGAGAGACTGTGCCAGTGGAAAGTCAGAGAAAATTCCTGGAGCTGAATATTCAACCAAAAGTTGGAAAAGCACTTCCAAATACAGATAATTGAGAGAAGGGTACAGGTTGGAATTATGGTCTCTCTGATTCTGACAGTCAAAGTTTTACTACTGTTTAAACTCATAAAAATGACTGATCAACCTCCATTTCAAAAGTTCATCTTCAATAACATGGGAATAACATCACAGCTTCATCTCAAAGGACAAGAGAAAAGATAAAACAATTTTGAAGAAAAAAAATTTTTATGCTCAAACCTATATGGCATTGTAATTTAACCTATGGAACCTGATAAATATTAATGAAATCAAGACGTGCCAGCACAACTAGAGGAAAAAAAACTCCAAGAGTATTACTCTTACTATTAACTATTTTCAATAGCTAAGAATTATATAGAGAAATTTCTATAAAATAGTTTCTAACAAGAAAAAAAAAGCTACATGGCTTTTATAAATATATACTGTGACTCTCCTTTAGTTTTTCAAGATAACATTCTCCTTTTCTAAAAGAAAAAAATTAATAATGTCTTCCAAAAGAAGCTATTTAAGCTAGAGTGAATTCTGATAAATTGAAAAAGAAAAGTTTTTCAACTCCTCATTATTAGGACAGATATGTGGATTTTATTATGCTAAATCCTTGAGATGGTAATAAGAAGTTATAAATGGGGATGCATATTTACAATTTTGCCTTAGTAGACCACCCAAAACTAACTCTGAATTTGATGAGTGCCTAAATACATAAACCACAATATGTAAGAGCTCAGTCTTTCAAGTCTGTTAAACAATTTCAAGCTTAAAATTCTCTAGTAATATAAATATAAAGTCTATATTTGAAATTCATTAAAAAAAATACAAAACTTCTAACCAGTGTCAACTTAGTTTGAATTACTAATCAATCAAATCTAAAATTCAATATTGTGAATACTATTAAAGTTAGATAAATTTCAAAGGATCTACATATTATTTGTCCCACAATTATAGAGGATGAACAGTAACAATGAAACCAATACAAAGAAGAAAGTACTAAAGAAAGTGTAAACTAAAAGAGTGAAAATAGAAGAAAACACTTAAAATCATGTGAACATAGGCCAAAAAGAAATTGAATTTGGGAGTAATGTCCAAGGATCAAGTACATAATTAAGGCTTTGTTTAACATGTATGCTCTTTTGTAAACTTTCAGGAAAAAAAATGGCAATTACAATGTAAAAATATTTCTGATCCTCATTAAAAAAAATATAATGGGTATCTAATACACAATTTTCTTCAAAGACACATGGATTTTATATACCTTATAGTTCATAAGAAGGATTAGAATTATTTTCAGGGGGGCAGAGCCAAGATGGCACAGTGAAGACATGACTCTCTATGATCTCCTCTGACCTTCTCTAAAAGCAACAGCAGATTAAGCCTCTAAACTGGTTCTAGAGTGAAAGCTCCCCCAAATATTTGGAGTACAACACATCCCTAGAAGAAGCTATCTTGAAAGAGCTTCAGAGCAGGTCTGTTTCAGACGGGCAGGGGTGGGTCAGTTTGCTAAGCTCAGATGGCAGCACTGGGAGAGGGCAGGAAGCTGGGCCAGACTCAGGGCCAGACTCAGGATAGCAGATTCTAAGCATCTGCGAAGTCCCTGTGAAATTGTTGGGCCATTCTGGCCTAGTTGTGGACAGGTGTTTTGGCACATCTGCCTTTTGTAAAAGGTAGATTGTAAACCACTGAGAACTTGTGGACCTAGTCTGGACAGCCCAGCACCAGAAGTCAATCACCAAACTGCCCTGGGGCAAATTAAAGCAGCTGCCACTCCTCTGCTTTAAACAGACCTCAAGCTTGAAAAAATGAATAAAAAACAACTCTCACCATAGAAAGCTTTTATGAAGAGTGAGAAGAACAGACCCTAGATCCTAAGTCATTCATAAAGGTAAAGCAACTCCAGAGGAAGCCAAAAAGGGAGATATGACCTGGTCCCCATTGCACAAGGCTTTCTTGGAAGATTACGTAAAGAATCTCAAAAGAGATTACAGAAGAAAAATGGGGAAATGAATTGAGATCATTGCAAAAAGGATATTATGCCCTACAAAAGAAATATGAAAAAGACATCAATTCACTGAAAAACAAAATTGGTGAAATGGAGAAAGACACCAATTCACTGAAAAATAAAATTGGTGAATTGGAAAAAGACTTCAATGAACAAAAAATTGAATTGGCCAATTACAAAAGGAGCTAAAAAAAAAAGGTAACTGAAGAAAAGAATACGTTAAAAATTAGAATTGAACAAATCAAAGTGAATGACTCAGTAAGACTTCAAGAATCAGTCAAAATGAAAATATAGAAGAAAATATGAAATATCTCCTAGGAAAAACAACTGACTTGGAAAACAGATCTAGGAGAGATAATCTAAGGATTATTGGACTCCCTGAAAGCTATGATGAAAAAAAATAACCTAGATGCTATCTTTCAGGAAATCATGAACAAAAACTGCCCTGATGTTTTAGAATCAGAAGGCAAAATTGCCAGCGAAAGAATTCACCGATCACCTCCTGAAAGAGACCCCAAAATTAAATCCCCAAGGAATATCAAGGCTAAATTTCAGGACTATTGCACTAAGGAAAAGATATAGCAAGCAGCTAGAAAGAAACAATTTAAATACTGAGGAACTGTAATGAGAATCACCCAAGATCTATCAGCTTCCACATTAAAGGATTGAAGGGCCTGGAATCAGATATTCTGCAAAGAAACTTGGATTAAAGTTCCAAGAATAAGTTATCCAGCTAAAATGAGCATTACCGTCCAGGGAAGAAGATGGTCATTCAATGATATAGGAGAATTTCACCTATTTCTATTGAAAAGACCAGATCTGAACAAAAAAATTGACCTGCAAACACAGAACTCAAAAGAAGCATAAAAAGGTAAAAAAGAAAGAACTCTTGAGAACTATATTTCTACTATGTATATATTTAAAGAATGAGGGTATAATTTGATTTTACTTTGATAATATGAAAAAGAAACTAGAGGTGGAAGGGCTATCATACTGGGGGAAAGAGGGAAAAAGGAGGTAAAATAAGATTTAAAAAAAAAAAAAAAAAGAGGCAAAATGCCTGATGAAGAGGCAAAAAAAACCTAATACAATTGAGGGAAAGAAGGGAAGGGGATGAGCATTGTGTGAATCTTACTCTCATCAGATTGGGCTCTAAAAGAGTATATCAGACACATTTGGTTTCACAGAAAAACTTGTCCCTTCTTATACAGAAGTGGGAGGGAAAGGAGGAAAAGAAAGGGATAGACTAATAGAAGGGAAAATAGAAGAATTGGGGGAAATGAGGATCAAAAACGGGAAGGAGTTCTAAAGGAGGAAGGACTGTTTAAGGGAGGGGGTAATCAAAAGCAAAATACTGGGGAGGAGGGAAGGAAGAAAGGAAAAAAAAAAAGAAAAAACATAACTTTGGGGAATAAGATGGCAGGAAATACAGAATTAGTTGTTTTAACTGTGAATGTCAATGGGAGGAACTCTCCCATAAAACAGAAGTAGATAGCAGACTAGATTAAAAGCCAGAATCCTACAATATGTTGTTTACAAAAAACTCATCTAAAACATGGAGATACATACAGAGTGAAGGTAAAGGGCTGGAGCAGAATCTATTATGCTTCAGATGAACAAAAAAAAGCAGGGGTAGCAATCCTCATCTCAGATCAAGTAAAAGCAAAGATAGATCTAATTAAAAGAGATAAGGAAGGAAACTATATTTTACTAAAAAGTACCACAGACAATGAAGCAATATCAATACTAAACATATATGCATGAAGTGGTATAGCACCCAAATTCCTAGAAGTTATGAGAGATGCAAGAAGAAATAGACAGCAAAACTATACTAGTGGGGGATCTCAACCTTGCTCTCTCAGAATTAGATAAATCAAACCACAAAATAAATAAGAAAGAAGTTAGGGAGGTAAATAAAATGTTAGAAAAGTTACGTATGATAAATCTTTGGAGAAAATTGAATGGAGATAGAAGAGAGTTCACTTTTTTCTCAGCAGTTCATAGAACATATACAAAAATTAACCATGTGTTAGGGCATAAAAACCTCAAAATCAAATGCAGAAAGGCAGAAATCGTAAATGCATCTTTTTCAGATCATGATGTAATAAAAATCACATACAATATAAGGCCAGGAGAAAGTAGACCAAAAGTTAATTGGAAATTAAATATTATTGTTCTATAAGAA
The DNA here is from genome assembly GCA_023553655.1 of Myrmecobius fasciatus. NCBI lineage: Eukaryota > Metazoa > Chordata > Mammalia > Dasyuromorphia > Myrmecobiidae > Myrmecobius > Myrmecobius fasciatus. The sequence continues at coordinate 601 of JAJPUD010016050.1, read as the reverse complement.
ATGACCCACAGGATGATTTCAGAGAGGCCTGGAGAGACTTGCATGAACTGATGCTGAGTGAAATGAGCAGAACCAGGAGATCATTATACACGGCAACAACAAGACTATATGATGATCAATTCTTTTTTTTTTTTTATTAAAACTTTTTTATTTGCAAAACATATGTATGGGTAATTCTTCAACATTAACCCTTACAAAGCTTTCTATTACAAATTTTTCCCCTCTACTCCCCACCCCTCCCCTAGATGGCAGGATATCCACTACATGTTAATTATGTTAAAATACTTGACAAATCGAATATATGTATACATATTTCCACACATCAGTTTTGTGCAAGAAAAATCGTACCTACAAGAAAGAAAAATCAGAGAAAGAAACACAATGCAAGCAAACATCAATAGAGAGTATGAAAATGTTATGTTGTGGTCCACATTTCACATCCCTCTCTCTGGGTGTATATGGCTTTCTTCATCACTGAACAATTGGAACTGGATTGAAACATTTCACGTCCAGATGCTCTCTTCAACAATGAAATGTTTCAAACCAGTTCCAACTGTTCAGTGATGAAGAAAGCCATATACACCCAGAGAGAGGGATGTGA
>JAJPUD010016049.1:20555-35343 GCA_023553655.1 Myrmecobius fasciatus | reverse complement strand
GTTAATCCATAGGTCTCATGTTAACAGCTGATCATAAATATACCGTGAACTGGTATACACTGATACACAGGGGAGGCTTCCAACATGGTTATCAAACAGAATAAGGCTAACTGAAACTAGGAACAGAGTAAACACTATGTTAGGATAATAGGCCACTGACAGGATGGATGCCCTCCAGCTGAATCTCTCCTCCATTACTGGAAGATTTTGAAATGGAGAATTAAGCATTGTCTACCTCAGGCCTCCTCAGTCAGAATATATTTCTGCAGATGAGCCTGCTGATACAATACATAAAGGCACAGTGATAAGTCTTGAAGAGCCTCATTGCTTGCAGGCATGAGGCCTGCACATTGAGCAGACTGGGTCAAAGCTGCATCCTCCAGACAACAACAAATAGAAAACACTGTGGAGCCATTCACCAATATATGATGGGAAAATAAGCCAAGCATTGCAATGTAGTATCTTCTGACACAGTTGAGAAATGAATCCCTTAGGGGTCCACAAAGAAATACATAAATATGCAAAAAAGGTTAAGTCTTTGAAAGTATATTACTTTGTGGGATTAGATTTAGAAGTGGGGCAGGCTATAGTTTCTTTCCTGTAAAGTCACTGAAAATAGAACTTCTGATAAATGGCTCACCCTTAATGGCAAATGGCAAATCAGGGTAAATCATCTATCAATTGACGTTCAGAAATATTTTTTCCCCATTGACTTTTTTTTAAACTGTTCATCAAAGTCAGTCAAAAAAGTATTGTGTTTTCTTCAATTAAACACTAGAGTTAGAGATATTTCACTTATTCATGTCCAGATTTTCATTTGTAGGAATTATTTAAGAGTAAATTTTAAATCCAAATACTGGTTTTCCTCAGTCACTTAGTACAAAGATGCCTCCCTTGTCCCATCTACAGCTGTTTTGTGAAAAACAATAGAAGCTCATTTAAAAATTAGTTGAAGGGAAACAATTAGCATAATTATTGTGATCCTTGTGTGTGTGTGTGTGTGTGTGTGTGTGTGCAACAATACAAAACCAAATTCAAATACTTTTGTATTAGTATCTCTTGTTTTTGGATTACCCATAAAGTTAGTCTTCTCTATTAGAAACAGATATAAGAGAGTTATCTTCATTTGTCAACATAATTCTGTTTTCTTTATTTCTTTTAAAATCTAATTCAATTTTCAAAATGAAATTCAGGAAGCAAATTCTTATCAAGTTGTAAAACAAGGAAATAAATACATATGCAAATCTTCATGTCTATTGGTAATTAAAGCATCTGCAATGAGCCTTGAAGAAATTACCTTAAGAGAATTATCTATATTTGATTAAAATAATTACCTTGGTGTGGGTGTTGTTAGTCATGTAGACATCAGATAGCAAATATTAAGTCCTCTTGTAATTACACAAAAAAACCCTCCACCAATTCCTTTTCCTTTGCAAAGAAAGTAAACCATAGTATTATTAGTATGTTATTTAGATAACCTTTTTAACTAGAAAGAATATTTAGTAAAGAGAGTACATTTGTCCATTTTGACACATCATATTGTACAATATCTCCTGAATCCCAGTTTGGAATTTTGCTTGTTTAACAGATTGATCTTCAACTTAGTGGTATTTACTAATTGTTTTGAGTCTGTTTATAGTTTTTTGAGAAGTAGAAATCACAGTATTTGCCATCAAAAAGTTTGCAATATTTGTATTATAATATTCTCCCCCAATAAATTAGCACATTAATATGCAAACATATTTTTGGAAAGATAAGATACACAATTGTATTTATCAGGCATGAAGGGTTTTCTGTATTGAAGGGACTGTGCAAGATAAAGAGGATACAAAAATAAAACAGATCCTGATCTTTATCTGTGGTGGGCAAGGTTGGGGTTAAAATATAAATGTATACATATAAAGAATATTCAATGTAATTATTTGACTATTATGTGCAAGTGCTCTGTTTGCTACCTATACTAAATGTTTTTGTTTTGTTTTGTTTTGTTTTTTTGCCCTCCTAGAATACGAGCTCCTTAAAGACAGGGACAATTCATATTTTCTTCATAATTTCAGGAAGAAGGGAAAGAAATGAGTATTTATTAATTATCTACTATGTGTTAGGCACTGTAATAAGTAATTTGCAAATGTTTTCTTATTTGATTTCACAACTGCATGGGGAGGTAAGTGGTATCATTATGCTCATTTTATAAATGAGGAAACTGAGCCAGAGGTTGTGTCTTTTTCAGTCACAAGGATAGTGAATGTCTGAGGATAGTTTTGAACTAGGTCTTCCTAACTCCAGTTGCAGAATTTTATCCAGTGGACCACCTGGCATTCTCTAGTATGTTTGCCCCATAATATGCATTTACTAAATGATTAAAGGAATTTTAAAAAAAAAAATTGATTGATTGATAGCCATCAGAGACACACACTCAGAAAAGTGTCTTTCCCTTGATTAGTTTGGTTTTTGTTGTTGTCCTTAGTTTTTCATTCTTATTTATTCATTTATTTTTGCTGAGGTAATTGGGATTAAATGACTTGCCCAGGGTCACATAGCTAGGAAGTGTTAAGTGTCCGAGGGCAGATTTGAATTCAGGTCCTCCTGACTGCAGGGCTGGAGCTCTATCTACTGTACCATCTAGCTGCCCCTAATTCTTCATTCTTGAAGAGGACCTATGACATGAGGAGAGGTCTTAACTCACAAGTGAATTAAATTTAAGGTGAGGCAGAGCTGTATAAAGTCATCAGTCTCTTCTCCAGTCATTAGAGTCCAGTAGGTGAGAATGAATGCAGAAGGAGATCTTGCCCTTTTTAAGCTAAGGAATTCCCAGGTCTCATATTTTCTGAGAAAACACCCATTCAGTAGTTAAAGACTAGGTAAAAAAATGAGGTGTTCTCCTTTACCTTCAGGAAAGAATCAGTCAGAGAGGGTCAGACCTCCAGTTTCCAGCAAGAACAAAAGCAATTGCTCTTTGTGTTCACTTTGAGCCATAAAAACCTAAGCAATCAGAAAGAAGGAAACTTTAGAAGGAAAAGCTTTAGCAACTGGGGAGGGAGGAGGAATAAACGCTGTCCTCCTGTAGGATATGCTGGTTGAGAAAACAGTGATTATAAGAAGTGGAGTTAGGAGAATAAGTGTGAGAATTCAGGAATAAAAGACAGTAAGAAGACATATGTGTGGAAATTCTTATGTGAGAAGTAAGACTGTATGGCTATTTAATCCAGTTCAATTTATTCAGTTTATTTAGTCCCTAACTATGTTCCAAGAACACTGCTAAATACTGGGGAAACAAAAGACAATCCTTGTCCTCAAGAAAATAATAAGAAAGACAACATATCAACAAATATATATAGAGAGAGGGAAGATAAATTGGATATATTTAACAAAGGGAAAGCACTTAGAATTAAGAGGGTTTGGGGAAGAATTAAGAGGGGAAGGGTGCCTGTGAGAGGGGTTCTTATTTGGGATTTAAAGGAAGCCAGAAAGATAATTAGTCAGAAAGGAGGAGGTAGAAACATTCCAAACATGGGGAATAGCCAGATAGAAGAAGGATGAGAGCATAGAAAGGGAGTGTCTTGCTCCTGGAGCCAATATCACTGGATTGAAGAGTAGGCATTGAGGATTAAAGTGAACCACTGGAAAGGTAGGGACCTAGGTTTTTTAAGGGCTTTAAATGCCAGAGTGCATTTTGTATTATTGGATCCTGGAGGCAACAGGGAGTCAATGGAATTTTTTGAGTAGATAATGACATGATAGGACCTGCCCTTTAGGAAAATCACTTTAGCTAATTAACAGAGAATGGATTAGAGTGAAAATACTTGGGGTAGGCAACAACCCCCACCTGGAATCAGGCTACTGAAATCATTTAGATGTCTGAAAGGCAGCTGGATATGGGAAATTAGAGCTCAGTAGAGAGATTAGGACAGGATAAGTAAATTTGGGATTCATGAACAAAAAGATTGTCTTAAATCTTTTTTAAGATGGGAGCTGATGAGATTACCAAGTGGAGAATATAGAGAGACAAATAGAGCACAAGACAGTGCCCTGAAGGATATGTATATTGAAAGGTTGTGATTTGTATAAGAATCTAGAGAAGGAGATCTGAGCAGAAAGGGAGGAGGAAAAAGGAGAAATTTCTCTCTTGCAAACCTAGAGAAAAGAGTGTATGAAGGAGAAGAGAGTGATCAGTTTTATTATATAATACAAAACAGCCTCTTTGGTGATCAAAGCTCTTCACAGTCTTGACTCCATGTACAGAGGGACTTAATATTGTCATTGGAATTTATTAAGTAGGGGAAAAAGTCAGATATAATACATATTCCTTGATTTGGCATTCAGGTTTTTCACAATCTGACTCCTACCCATCTTGCTAGATTTATGCCACATCATCCTATTGTGATGCCTCAAGCTGGCTGCCTCAGTTTCCTCTATCTACACCCTTCCATCTGTCAAATTAGGAAACTCAGACTTTCACCTGCCCTTCTGGCCTTTATGTTAGTATCCCTACTTTTCCACTGAGATGACTATTTTCTGTATACTTAATATTTAACAATAAGATAGTTGTTTAGGGCTCATATTTTTAAAGTACTTTAAGGTCTGATCTCTCACTGGGGAAGGGGTGAGCTCAAATAATTTATATTCTATAGGATAGGTTGTTGCACAAATCACCTACAACAGAAAAAATTTATTACTAGTGGTAGTAGTAAGTGTTAAAGTCAAAGGACAAGTCTAACTAGTTTTCTAGGAATAATTAAGGAGGAAAGGAAATTTTCTTCTGGGGTTGGGAAATGACTACAAGAATAGTCTCAAACAGATATGAATTACCTGCGTCAGAAATGAAAAGATATTGTATTTTGCTCAGGGAAGATGTGAATATAATATAAACTATGTCTGCTAAAGAGAAAAACTGGTAATCTATTTTGTTGGAACCATAGGGCTCATGAAAAAGAGCAATATAAAATAATACAGAAGAGGTAGATTGAAGCCAGATTATGAAGGGTTTTAATAATCAGCCTTAGCTAATACTTTTCTTTGAAACTTTAGAAACCATTGAAAGTCTCTGAGCATGGAAGTGATATAGTCATACCTGTTCTTTTGACAAAAAGAAAATTATGATAATTTTGGAAACTATACAATGGATTAGAGTGTAATGCAAAAAAAAAACTGAGGCAAGATAGATATTTGGGTTTTTAATATTTTAATTGAGGAGAATTTGGACTAGTGGCTGAACAGGACCTATGTTTGATCCCTAACTGGCTGAATGGGACTCTTCTCTCAAAGCATCCAGCAACTAGCAAGTAATTCCAGAGACTTTTGTAGGGCTAGAGTGGAAATTTGAGGAAAGGACCATAACTTTTTCATTCTGACAGGTTTGGGGGTCAAGTAGATGGTCGAGCAGGAGACAAGAGTATGAGGCAAAATATAACCAGGCATTTGAGATAAGCCATCTGGAGTTTTATGACTCTTTGGACTGTGAGGGTGGCCAGAGGCTCCTATTCTCTCAGTCCCAATGGGGCAAGGAAGGGAGGGGTTGCCACCAGGGAATCTGAGGCAGAACAACTCAGTGAAACTGAGACATAACAAGAGTAGATACACCATGAATAAGAATACAATTTAAAAAGGCTAATACCATAGTCAAAGCAAGTGACAGTATTGGTGTTGGTGGTGAGGTGAGAACAAGTTTGAGTCACCACAGAAGTTGAATTAAGATTTTATAAATGACTGGATATGGTAATAAAAACGGGGGGAAAACATGATTTTTGAAGGTCACAAAGCTGGATGATTGAGGGGCTACTAGTTCTATCTAGATTATAGATTTCATCTAAATACAAAAGAGAAAGTTTAGATAAGAAACAGGTTTGGGTTGAAGGGGAAAGCTTTAGTATTAAACTTATTGAACATGGCCTGAAAGTGGATCAGCCCAATGGAGAAGGGATTCCAGATGCATACTTATGCATATACATATAAGTACATGTATACACACATACATACATATATATATAGATATGATAGATAATTAGATAGATGGATAGATAGATGATCTATATAGAGTATGTGTGTATACTTTTGAAAATTTTTTTCAAATATATATGTGTGTGTGTATGTGTATACTGATATGTGTGTGTGCTCTGTACGGAGGTGAAATTTGAATTCATTAAAAAAGTTAATAAGTTGTTAAATAGAATTAATATATAAAAGGAAAATAAAGCTTTTTAAATATTATTTATTAAGTTAAACAAATGAGAAGAGATAATGTAAAAAAATATGAATTGTGAATCAAAATCAAAATTGTGTCTGTGATACTGTATGAGTATTGACAAGGTGTTGTACTTCTCTTAGCCCCAGTTTTATCTTTGTAAAATACAAGGAAAATATTTATATTTTCTACCTAAAGTAATTGTTTTAAGAAAGTAATGATAAAGAAAGTAAATTTACCTAGGAAATAAAAATGATAAATTTTTGTAGTCCATTTTGTGGCAGATATATTCATATATATGTATATGTCCATGTGTACATATGTATGTATGCATGCAAACATATATGTGTATCTTTTTATATGTGTGTGTATTATATCTATCTATCTATTCTTGTGGGTTTTAATACTTAGCACTGTCAAAGACTTGATAAAGTTGCAAAGGAAATGCTGATCTAATACTTTAAGAAACTGATTATCAAGCAATTATGCTAAACATATACTGGAATAGATATGAATACAATGCTTTATTTTTCCTTCTTCTACCAATCATTAGCATGTACAAAATTTATTAAAGCACTGACATCAAAAAGGATTTCCTTTTGGCCCCAGGAGATTGGGAAAAGGTCAGAGTGGGATTTAGTCATTCCCTAGAATCCCTAGGCCACAAATATCTTCTCTGAATCCTCTTTCATCATAAAGTAGTCCCCTGTTATATGGCGTAATCTGAACAAACAAGGACCAAAGAGAGGCCTTACTTATTTTTAAGAGGTCTCTCACAGGTACCATGATATGTACAATGGGTCTAAAGTTTCTGGCCATCAAATCTCTGACCTTGTGAAGTTAGCCTTCATTAAGGAAAGATAGAATTCTTTTAGGGTATCTCAGACTTGGGAAAACAAATGTCTCGCATCAATACCTATACTGTGTTCAAATATTTATTTCTGATATTCTTACTTAGGTCAGTTTCATGTTTTTGAAGACTGACTTTTCTTTAAAGATTTCTCCATTCTTTTTCTTCTAATTCCCATAGATTATTAAACTAAATGCTAATATTAGAAATTAATATTAATGTCAATGAAGTCACAAGACTAGCATAATATAAAATTTTAAAAACCAATAAAATAAAAGCAGACTTGATAGAGAAAATATTAATAATAAAATCATGAACAATTAGAAATTTACTATAACCCAGGTATTAATGAGTGAGGATTTGAGAAAAATATTGTCTGTCATCAAGGAACTTTTATTTTAATAGAAGTGAAAAAGAACACATTGGGGAAGAAGTGGCCAGAAATAGTCTATATGATCTGAGAAATCATATAGTGTCTGAAGACATGGAATAATTTATTAATATATCACTTTTTTCCTGGAATAGTAGTGTTGATTTTATTATTGTTTCTAGAGAAGGTAGTTAAAGGTGGGGAGAGACTTGGTGTTATATCAGGAAGATGTCTACAGGTATCTTAGTGAATCTGGAGGGTGCCCAGATATGATAAACTCTTTATTAATCAGGAACATGATACCAGGGTTGGAATGAGAAAATGGGGTCAAACATCAAGAGAGAAAGATAACTGGAGTATCAAAAAATAGTAATAATTTGGTTTCTTTTTACTTTATAAAGTGCTTTACATATATCCTATTTTATAGTCTTCACACAATGCCTATAACTAGGTAGGGCAGATGGTGTTTCCTATGGTATAAGAAAAAAGATAACTGGCTCTAATTCAAATCTACTTCTAAAGAATTACAATTACTTTTGGAATGACAAGCAAGTCATTTAATCTCCCTGTTTCTCTGTTTCCTTATGTACAAATATATAAGCACTGGACTAGATGGCTGCTAACCTTCTGTCCAGAAATATAACTTTCTATTTTATAAATGAAGATTTAAAATATTTGAACCAAGATTTGTAAAACAACTTTTTCATCATTAGGTGTTATTTTGGGTTATTTTTTTAAAAATTGCTTTCTTATTTTGAGTGTGACAATTTGTTAACTATGCAGCTTTGATTTAAGTTTCAAAAGGGGAAAACATTAAAAATATATTTTTTTATTTTGTATTCCTTATTAGTTCTTTTAATGAAATCAACAACAAAAACCAAAACAAGTATACAATAAGGTATCTGAAGTTTTGAAATAATTCTTAAAAAAACAAACAAACAAAAAAAACCTCTCAGATGAAACCCCAAAGCAACAAGCTGAATAAATAATATCAGTATGAAAGATTTGTCCAGAGAGAGGGAAATTATGAAGAACAAGAAACAGACATGAAGGTCATTTCTTCGTGTACATGTTCAATGATTGATGGGCTACTTTTGAAGAGTTTCCTGCAAATCAAGAAAAAGTGTTATAAAGAAATCACAAGAGTGTAATGAATTATAGTTAGATTGTATGGGGGGAAATGCCCAGTCCAGCACTTGACAGAATTCATTGAAACAAAAACCTAAAAATAGAGAGATGGAAATGCCCATAATGCTAATCTAAATGTTATCAATGACCTTGAAGAGAATAGTAGAAAAAAAAGTTTATTTATATATACATATAGATATGTACTATTTTGTAGGTAGTGAATCACTATCATAAACTTTCTGGAAATTCAGCAATGTGCACATTTATTTGTAGGGATAGCTCTGATTGGAAGCTAGAATAGCTGGACCTATTCCAGTCTTGACCAAAACATCATAGGAACTCATATTCAGGTTGCAAGTAAATTTTATCTCAGGAAAACTGGGGAAAAATGGAGTTGTTTTATTACTAGCTAACATCCTTTCATTAATAAGTCTATGACATCAATTAATTGGTACAGATGTAGGTGTGGATAAAGATGATTTATATACGTATAAAACAAAAACATCACATCATATATAAAAAGAATATTAAAATTTCAGTCACTGGCTAATAGGGCTGACAGTGTAATACATGTAACAGTGAAGAGGACAGACAATGAGGGCTTAAACTCTGGAATATATGCCGGCTATATCTGTGCCAGCTGCAAGTGCTGGGGATGAAATTTTTTCTGGAATTATGTGATGATGTGTGAGAGAGGGACCCTCCTCTCAGTTTCATAAAACACTAATGTATTCTTTAATTGAATGGCTTTTGAAGAAGAAGTCATGCATGCAAAGGGTATAAACTGACCAAATCAAGCTCTCTTTTTCTTCCTCAAATCCTTAGGTTTTCATGGATTCCATCACCCTATGTAATGTCATAGTGTTGTACTCTGTTGAACTTCTAAGTGCAACTCATGGAAGAGGGTAAAGTGCACACAGAAACACTTATACCAGCTTACTTAATAGGCAGCTGTGGGCTATCTACCTTATGAATTATTCACTAACAAAGGGCTTCCTCAAATCCTCACTGGTCATAGAAAAGTTAAGACCAATACACTGGAAGTTCAAAACAAAAACAAATACTTTTTATACAAATAAATTCAGATGTAACTAAACTGAAGTCATATTTATTATTCATAGGTAGGTAAAGTCAATATAATTTTAAAGATGATAATTTTATCTAACTAATCTATTGAATCTCATTTCAATTATATTACTAAAAATTATTTAACTGTCAGAAAAATGATAACAAAGTTCACTTGAAAAAACAAAACATCAAAAATTTCAAAAAAAAAAAAAAAGAAAAGAAAACATGTAAAAAGAGGATTGAGCATTAGACCTTAAATTAGAATTTAAGGGAAAAGTTGAAGTATAAAAAGTTTGTCGAAGTATAAAAAGAGTATTTTTATTATTTTAATTTAAAATGTTCTTGTAACAATAAAACCCATGTGGCCAAAAACAAAAGGAATGCAATAAATTGAGGGAAAAAATTTTCATAAGCAATCATTCAAGTTGGATTGGGTTGGAGTATTGCTGTGGTATAAGAAATGATAAACTTGTTGATTTAGAAAACAGGGAAAGAATTGGACCTATGCTATCTACTATCCAAGAAAGGTGGAAATAAGCATAGTACCATCTTACACAGACATAAATATACATATTTAATATGTAAGTATACATACATATACATAAATATACATACATAAATGTACATATTTAAACACACACACACACACACACACACACACACACACACACATACAGAATGAGTTCCATGGCTAATTGTAGACTTCTTTTGGATAAGGGGATGGAGAGAATGGAAAAATAAAATAAAAAGTGCACAGTGGAGAACAAAAGAAAACCAACAAATAAGCAAAGAAAAGCTGAGCAGCTTACAAAAAATGTATAGTATTAATTGAAATGTAAATTTCTTTTTTTATATGGAATCCTCTCTTATGGTCTATTCTTCTTATGGAAAAGTCGTCTCCCCCCCAATTTTCTTTTTATACTAAGTTTAAAATTAAAAAAAAAAAACAAAAGCAAACAAACAAACAAAAAAACCAAAACAACAACAACAAAAAAAACAACTACCAAAAAATAAAGAACAAACTCTATGGGCTATTGATTACATTGGTGATCGAATATCAGATGTTCTATTTAGCATTCAAAGTTTTCATAGACTCTCTTCCCCTCTTCTCTTCTTTTCTAGTCTTATACTGCAGCTCATAGGTATCCTATTAAACAAGGTCTTCTTTCTGTTCTCCATACGAGGAAAAAGTAGTTAAAATTGACTTTTTTGAGGGGTTATACTTTCAGTTTCCTTGTAATTCTGTTTGTTTTTTTATTGTTTATAAATAATTCTTTTTTAATTTGTCCTTTTTTCTAGTCCATTTCTTCATTTTTTGACTATATGTCAGAATTGGGTTCTATTTCCCTCTGCGTAGGTAGAGAAGAATGACTGGGCTGAGTTCCTGTGTTTTATGTCCTTTTGCTGCTTTAGAAGGTTGGTCTAGTGACCTGTAACTTTTTTTTTTATTAAAGCTTTTTATTTGTATAACATATGTATGGGTAGTTCCCCAGCATTGATCTTTACAAAGCTTTCCATTACAAATTTTACCCCCGGTCCCCTCCCCTCCCCTAGATTTCAGGAAGTCCACTACATGTTAATAATGTAATAATAGTTGACAAGTCGTGCAAGAAAAATCCTATCTACCAAAAAAAAAAAAAGAAAAAGAAAATCAGAGAAAGGCAACACAATGCAAGCAAACCTCAATAATAGAGACCATGAAAATGTTACGTTGTGGTCCATATTTCATATCCCTCTCTCTGGGTGTATATGGTTTTCTTCAGTGAACAATTGGAACTGGTTTGAGACAATTCTTTGTTGCAGAGAGCCATGTCCATCAGAATTGATCATCATGTAATACTGTTGTTGCTGTGTATGATGATCTCCTGGTTCTGCTCGTTTCACTCAGCATCAATTCATGCAAGTCTCTCCAGGCCTCTCTGAAATCGTCCTGCTGGTCATTTCTCACAGAACAATGATGTTCCTTAACATTCATATACCATAATTTATTCAGCCACTCTCCAATTCATGGGCATCCATTCAGTTTCCAGTTTCTAGCCACTACAAAAAGGGCTGCCACAAACATTCTTGCACATGTGGGTCCCTTTCCCTCCTCTAAGATCTCTTTGGGATATAAGCCCAATAGAAACACTGCTGGGTCAAAGGGTATAAACAGTTTGATAACTTTTTGAGCATAGCTCCAAATTGCTCTCCAGAATGGTTGGATCCATTCACAGTTCCACCAACAATGTATTAGTGTCCCAGTTTTCCCACATCCCCTCCAACATTCATTGTTATCTTTTCCTGTCATTTTAGCCAATCTGACAGGTGTGTAGTGGTAAGTCAGAGTGGTCTTAATTTGCATTTCTCTGGTCAATAGTGATTTGGAGCAACTTTTCATATGACTAGAGATAGTTTTAATTTCATCATCAGAAAATTGTCTGTTCCTATCCCTTGACCACTTATCTATTGAAGCATCAAATTGGGAAATCATCTTTACATTTAATGGTTCTGATAAAGACCTCATTTCTAAAATATATAGAGAATTGTCTCATATATATAAGAATTCAAGACCCCTAAATTTTTTTAGTGCTTCTACCATATTGTGAGCCAAGAACAGAACTGCTCTGTGCCATACTAGTCTACACTCTGATCTTGACATAGTGTCTTTTCTTTCATGAATATAATCACTTCTCTCTTCCTTGGGACAATGACTTAGAATAGGTAATAGGCAGCTGAATTGCTAGATGACATCTTTTCCTTATCCCTCCTTGCTAAAACAATGACCTCCTGAGATCTCTTTCTGAGAGTTCCCCTACCATGCCTGGGCACTGGGCTGTTTTTCTCACCTACTACCACAGCTACATTTTACTATAGCCACCACTACCCAGTTTTGCTTCTTCAGAGCTGCCCTGTTGGACATATCCCACCCCATTATCCCCAAACATGTTTTGATCTATTCTTGTTACCCTGAGTTGGAAAAATGTCTCACTGTGTGTTTTGGTTTTTTTGTTTTAGTTTTAACTTTCTTGTTCAAAATGTGTTTTGACACATTTTCTATGGTCATTATAGAAGAAGTTTTGGGGGAACTTTGGCAATTGTGACTCTCGTATCATTTTTTTCTCTGACTTTTACACCTGTGTTGTAATTCTCTCCTGTCTTATTTATGCCTCTTAGACTTCCTTCAAGGAGTGTCCAAAGAAAGCTTTCCTTGTCTTTCTTAATTCTTGTGCCTTCTTTCTAGTAATTAGTTCTTATTTAATTTTATATAGTTTTTGTACATAATTGTTTACGTTATCTTCCCATTAGATTCTCAGCTTGAAATCAAAATCTGTCACTTGATTTTTTTTTTCCATCTTAGCTTTTAGCACAGTGACTGGCACGTAGTAAACATTTAATAAGTGCTTACTGACTGACTGTCTCCTCTGTGTATTTTCATAAATCATCCTGTAAGCCAAAAAATATGACCTCACTTTTTCTCAGATTTTTATTTTCCTTTGTATACTTCAGTGCTCCTTCATCTTTTATTTTATTTTTAATACATTCTTATTAGAAACATAACTTCATACTTACTTATTTGCTTACTCATTAGAGCCTCTGAGGGTAGACTTTAATTTTTGTCCTTGTAACTCATGCATACGCTACAGTATTTGGCACTTATTAGTTACTCAATAAAGGTTTGCTGAATTGGATTACTCTGCTTCATTTAAACATCACTTTAACTTATGTAGATTTAATTGGAATTCTTATCAAATTGTTCATGGATTTTCTCTATTTCTTCATCCTTAGAATCAGATGTCATTCAGTATATCCTGAAATTATTTCCCCACTTTATGCACATCATGAAATCTCTCAAAAATGTTTCTTATTGTTGAACCCAAAATGAAACTAGATTTCCAAGTTGTTGCTTATTTGCTTATCCCAAGATAAATTGTTAGAAAAGTGATCAGAGGGAACTAAGATTCAGAAATCTAGAATTATTTAGTTTACCAACCAATAAAGGAGCAGCTATTAATCACAGAGACAAACCTTGCTTATGGTGGGTTTTTAATAGATGTTTATTGATCAGAGGTGAGAGAGAAAATGTTTCTGATAATTAAAAAATAATTAAAATAAATGCTAATTAATTAAGCTATAAGTAACAATTTACTTTTTGGCATCTAATTAGTGTTAATCTTAATAAAATTAGAACAATATCACTTTTCCTATGAGATATGATATTTTCATTATTACTCTATTTAACATTTTCTTGTTTCCTTAAAAAGGCAGTTTGACACGAGAACTATCCTTCATCTTAGAATCCTCCCTTATAACAATTTTTAAAAAATTAAGCAAAACTAGCCAACATATTACCTGCACCTGAAAATGTATATCATAATCTGAAATCATAGTTTTTTCTCCTTTCTATTTGTGAGGGAGGACATATATTTAATCAGTACTTCTCAGGAACAAAGTCAAGTTCTGGGCTACATCATGAATTTAATATATGTAAAATATACAAACATAGGTAGGCATACTAATAATATCGTTAGTTTTTTATGATGTATTTTTTATATAAACACTACCACTAGTTACGTGCAGCCAGAAAAGTTGGTCAATACTAAAACACTCATGCAACAACATTTCTCTCTGATATATAGTCTACTCCACCCCCCTCTGTCCAATTTGCTTTGGAAACAGATAAAAGGAGGGATTATTGAAAGAAATAGAGGTCAGCGACCTCATTCCCTTTGCTTTTTTTTTTTTTAATTTCTTCTCCCCAATTACCCCAAATAGCAGACATGAATTTGATAAATGAAAATATAGTTGAGGTTAGAAGCTATTCAAGGAATACAATTTCATCTGACTGTATACTGGTTATCTACACTGTTTTAAGTAAACACATGACTTGATTTACATAAGGAAGCTCAAAAGAATTTTCTTTCTTTTTTTCTTTCCTTTTTTCTTCCTTCTTTCCTTTCTTTTTATTTCTTTTGTTACTCTTTATTTCACTTTGGCCACTACCGCTATTAAGAATCTTAGATTATCCATTCACATACCTGAGGCAGAAAAACAAAAGAAACAAAAAAACAAAAGAAATTACATCTCCTTCCCAAATTCTCAATCTAGAATTTCTTTTCCTTTCTTTTCTTTCTTTCTTTCTTTCTTTCTTTCTTTCTTTCTTTCTTTCTTTCTTTCTTTCTTTCTTTCTTTCTTTCTTTCTTTCTTTCTT